>OY829518.1:8885536-9060536 GCA_963691665.1 Clepsis dumicolana
CAAATTGTAGCCTTGGCCAAAAATACCTATAGAGTTTGTATGCCTTTAGTCCCATCTCGTAGCCAGGTTTGTAAGCTGGCTTCCAAATGGGAGAAATAATCCCGATTCGAAGCTGGCTACGAAATGGAAATTCTTAAATCCCATCTCGTAGCCAGGTTTGGAAGCTGGCTTCCAAATGGGAGAAATAATCCCGATTCAGAGCTGGCCACGACATGGAAATTCTTAAATCCCATCTCGTAGCCAGGTTTGGAAGCTAGCTTCCAAATGGGAGAAATAATCCCGATTCGAAGCTGGCTACGAAACGGGAATTCTTAAGTCCCATCTTATAGCCAGATTTGGAAGCTAGCTACGAAATGGGAGAAATAATCCCGGTTCGAAGCTGGCTACGAAACGGGAATTCTTAAGTAAGTAGGTACTTAAGTAGGTAGAAAACACTTAGGTAAGTGTTTTCTTTTATTTCTTATTTAAGTGTAACAGTTTTAAAATATTACACATGTGTTGAGTGGGTAGCCTGATGTTATTAATACAGGTGACCAAAGGGCTGGCGCGTTCCTCGGCCAACGTATAGGCCTTGCTATACAAAGATGCAACGCCTCCAGCCTTATGGGTACCTTGCCCCGAGGTAGCGGCCTCGGGGACGTTTTCCGTGTTATATTCTAGTTTTAATGAATACTATTACTTAGTTTGTTTGTGTTTGTTAAATTGGCATAAATATACAGAACTATACAAACATATTCAAGACTAGCTTTTGCCCCTTAATTCAAACAAGGAAATATACAAAACTTCCCCCTCAGAATACATTTTTATTAGTTGACTACGAGACGGAAAGTCGTATTTCCCATTTGAAAGCCAGCTTCCAAATACGGTTCCGAGATGGGAAAATCGTTCCCATTTGATAGCTGGCTACCAGATGGGAAAGCACATTTCCCATTTGGAAGTCAATTTCCAAATCCGGCTTCGAGATGTGAAAATCGTTCCCATTTCTAGCTAGCTACGAAATGGGAAATCCACTTTCCTAACTTGTAGCTAGCCACCAAATGTGGCTTCGAGACGAGAAAATCGTTCTCATTTGGTAGCTAGCTACAAGTTGGGAAAACACATTTCCCATTTCATAGCTAGCTTCCAAATCTGGCTACGAGATGGGACTAAAGGTTTGTATGTCGTTTGGAACAGCGCCCGCCTGTGAGCGTATTTGGAACTAAAATTTTGTATGAGGTTTCTCGACACGATAACCGTAACGTCACGCAGGATTCGAAAACTGCTTGGCACTGCTATCTTTACATACCTACACGCGTAAAGCACGCTCTACGCTCATGTAAAGAATTGTTTTTACAAACCAAATCAACAGACTGCGAAACGGACACAGTTAATGTAATTTTTTGTCAGAATGGGTTAAATCGGTTCAAATAAAACACCTTGGTACGTGGTTTTAATTATAATTATAATCCCGCATAAATTACAGGAAGTAGGTGCTGGGCCTCTTGTACGCGAATTTGTTGAGTCGCTTGTGGTGGTGCACGCGCTTGGGCAGCGGGAACTTGATGGTGCTGTTGTGGAACTGCTTCACTTGCGGCCGGCGGCACGCTGCAGCCTTGATTACCTCCACTTTGATGATCTGTGGATCAAATAATGTTATCGTTATAAGATGTTCGAACAACCCTTGTTCTTGTCAAGACTGTGGTGAACAGACACGGCGCTGACGCAATCGCAAAAATGACGAATTTTTAGCTTCAAGGGCGCAGTTAATGCTATTTACAAATTTGTTAGACAAGCTTTTGTATCCAGAGTTTGGTAGACATGCAACCGTGGTTTCCCATGAGGCTGACATAGTCACATTTTGTGTATGTACTCAAGCCTCATTAAAATACATTAAAAAGTTGGGGGTTAAAAAAAGGGCGTAGTTATCTCTCACCAGGTTCGCACCAGGCGCATCCGAGGTTATTACGGCACTGCCGAATTAATGGAATGTTCAAATTACTAGATTTGTATAGAAAAGCCTTAAGGTCGCGCTAATACTGAAGCGGGAGTACAGTGCAGGCAGGGACGGATCGTGAATTTTTGGGGGCCTTTTTCGCCTATTTTGATATTTATTTATTTAATAAATTCAGTATTGTCCATTGACTTCAATGGGCGCTGGGGGGCTCATTATATCGACGGGGTCCCGGGCTGCAGCCCAGAAAGGCTCTGCCTATGTCAATCCACACCTGGGGGCAGGGGTTAGGAAGGCAGAGGGTACCAGATTAGCGAGACTCAAACCCTGTTATTCATAAACCTATATTAACTAACATGCCGTTAAAGTTCGTTTGTCCCTTTTTGTCACATTGTCATTTTCTCTAGTAAGAAGAAGATAGAACCTATTTTAGCTAACAGAGGCTCGAGTGACGTTTATGAATAAGGGCATATATCTTTCGACACTGGGAGGATGAAATTGCTAGAGTAGCTGGCAGAACTTGGACAAGAGTGGCTGCATGTGAGAGAGAATGGAGACTGCTGGGGGAGGCCTTTGCCAACGGGCACACAGATGCCGAAGTTTAAAATGTTTACTGCGGATATATTATAATTTGTATATATTATCTGTATCTGAATTGTAAGGCTTAATAAATAAAAAAATAATAATATCAGTTTATCTTTGGCCCATGAGCTTGGTCAATCAAAGAACACAAAGAAGACCCTAACATACTTCAGATGCTAAACTAACCATGGAAGTTTTATAAAAGGTCGTAAAACAAAACACAAATATACCTGGATGGAGTGAGCGCGAGCCCTGTGGCGAGCCCCCATGTCGCGGTAGCACTGGGTGACGGCGCCGCCGACGCTCAGGTCGCGGTACTCGCGATACATGTTGTGCACGCCCGACCGGGACTCGTAGCGCAGCCAGATACCAAAGTTCTTGATCTTGATTGGGGACCTTTCTGCGATTTCCTGTTGCCAAAGATGCAGATTTAAATTATATGCTGCAGCATAGCATTTAACAAAAATTTTAAATGCTGAATTTCTTGCTCTTCCCTTGCTTTGTCTTTTAGCGTTAGAAATGGACATACTGTTGTTGAGACTGTTTTATTACAAATACTGTCACATTGTCCAATTTATGTATGTATGTATTTAAATCCTTTATTGCACATAATATTACAAGACAATTACAATAAATATACCAAAACAAAAATGTAGTACAAAGGCGAGCTTATCCCTAAAAAGAGAGAGCTCTTCCAGCTATGGTAAAATTAATAGAACGCATCAATGCTTCTCCTCCTGGTATTTTTTAAAAGGTTTATGCAGGATCGACAACGCGCGAGTTATACCTCAGGGCCCCGTTTCATAAATGTGACAGGTGACAAATGACAATGACAATTCGATCTACACTTCGAAAAACTTTTCAAGCCAGTAACCTACACCAAACTGTCGTTGTCATTTGTCACCTGTCACGTTTATGAAACGGGGGCCTGGTATTGCATGTGTTCCTAGGAGGCAGGTACTCGATTAATATCAGGCAATCCATGTCTGATTGCCACTGACACAGTATAAAAAAAAACCAAGGAAGCAATGCTGTAATCTTTATATTTGACATCATTTTTATAGCCTGGGGCTGGGTTAATTAATAATTAAACATCTTGCTACAACCACTCACTGTGCAACACCTTGGATTAATACTGCAGATTATCACGGTTAGATTATTTAACACAATAGGTATGACATATTATTAAACAAAGAAACTACTTTCATTTTAGGTACATATACCTATCTAATAAGGTTATTAGAATGAGTACCAATGCATGGCAATAGAATAAAAAGCTTCCATGATCTCAGTAGGAGTATCTTTTTGTATTTTTTCTCCCAATTTTTTATTTTTACGGTTTTCCCGTGAATATTAATTACATTTTTTTTTTTAGTCACTGCAAAAAGTGATAAAAACAAGCTAAGATTTGAATACATAGAGAAAATTCGGCCTTTCCTCTATGTCCAATCGTGGTGTAGGGGAAAAGCACAAGACCCGGAGTGTCGAGGATCCGGGTTCGATTCCCAGGGTTGGCATTTTTCTGGTTTTTTTCTGTGTATTCATGTTTCAGTGAGTTTATAAAAAAAAAATGTAATAAAAAGCTTTGTTATTGCATGCCCCTCCCTCATGCAATGTTTACTTTGAGTGATCTGACAGCTTGTCTAATTGGGACCATTTATCATTTTGGGCGGTATACCTACAAACTATTGAATAAATGTCTTTTATTTATTTATTTTTATTTCATTTACATGGCTGAAATGTATAAATAACATACCTTAATAGAGACAATTTCTCCAGTAGTCTTCTTGAACTTCTTGAGTTGACGGAGGAAATACCAGAATCGAGACTTGGCCACAATGGGATCCGGGGAGAAGATCCTCATTTTGTATAGTGGAGTCTTGGGCTCTGCCTCCGAGGGCAGCTTGCGCCCAATGACTTCATATTCCTTCAACTGAAAAAAAAAATTAATTTAATCATAAGGCAACAGTTTTGATATAACTATGAATAAAGCCTTTTTAACAAGTTGCATTAAGGTTAAGTAACAATATAAAAATTTGCCATTAAAACAATGAATACAATAGAGCCCCACAACCACAACATGACATAACCTCAAATTCACGTTATTTAACAAATTAATTTCATTCAACATAGCTATTTGTAACAATAGGAATCGAGCCAAATAAAATTTTCCATTGTAGCATTCCTACAATTTAGCTCTAAAAGCTCTATAAATATGAGAATTCGTCGCCCCAGACTAGCGGCAACGTGTAAGCACACGCGAAACTAAGACACTTCGAAATTACATTGAGTTTTTCACTTTTTAGGTCATAGTCGCATCAAATTGTAATCAAAAACGGGTTTAACACTTTATTCTCACTTTAAAAATTATTTATTCACAATTCTTACCTCTCCTTTAGCCTTCATTTTGGTAGAACTTTACCTAAAAAGAATCTGTCAACGGAAGCGGACAGACGCAAAAGAAAGATGGCGATCGCTCGGTAGTTACACAGAGCCAATAACTAAAGAATCTCATGGACAGTACGTAGCGCCTATTACTTAAAACTAGCTGTTGCCCGCGACTTCGTCCGAGTAGATTACGGTTATCGCTATCCCACGGGAACTATACAATTTTCGCGAATAAAAAGTAGCCTATGTTATTCCTCAATATTCAAACTATCTTCTTACCAAATTTCATCTAGATTGGTGAAGCGGTTTACCCGTGAAGAAGTAACAAACAGACAGACAGAGACAGAGACAGAGTTACTTTCGCATTTAGACTATTAGTTAGGAAGTTAGGATTAGTTAGGATGAAACTAACCCAGAAAAAAACACTAAGTAAGAAGTACTGTCAAGAAAGTCCTGGAAAAAAGGAAGGCGCCTCTATGCCTACTATCATTAACAATTCAAGTGTCAACCTAATTATGATTCAAAAGATGAAGTCCTAGGATAGAGGCGGACAGTAGATAGACGGATGGTCAATAAGATAGTACGGGTTTAACAAAGGTCCCATAGACGCCCTTTGGGTACGAAACCCTAAAAGTTATCTAAATGAGCTCTCCAATAAGTCTCGAAATTTCAGCGCATCCAGAAGAAGTACTACGGAAGTCCGACACATGGCCATCTAAACTTAACTTATATATGATATGTGTGTGATTCGTTTAATTTTATTTGTTTAATCGTATGTTCTTATATTATAAGAATAGGAAATCACATTAAATTACATCTTAAGTGAATATCCAGGTTGCGCAGCCAGTTAACAGCGTCAGCTGTAGCTGTATCACGTTCAAATAGAGGTCCTCTGGGTTGCCCTGTCCCCCGACTACGAAGTGCCAAATTCGAACTTCGTATCGCGCCGTCCCTCTCAAGCTAATATTATTTAACACGACGAGAGTTAGCATGACGATACAATAAATTTTCGAATTTCGTAGTTTGGGGGCTGGTAGCATAGCATATGCTGTGTAGTTTATTATTAAAGGCTGCAGTCACAAAGCGTGCTATTGGTCCATCCCCACTTCAACTTGAAAAAGTTTCACCTACCGTGGCCTGGTGTGGATTCTGTTGAGGCGACAGTGTGTCCTCTGCAAAGACAAGCCACTCGGCTTTGGAGTAGGACACGGAGAGATAGGTACTTAGTAGGCCGGTACTTGTAATTTGTTTAGTTCACTATTTTACTATTTTAAATTTTATTCTTCAATCTCTAGATAAATGTTTATTGCTACCTTTGCTCCAAAACATAGTGCTTCCTTCTTCAGCACGACAATGTCAGGCCCCTTTTTCACCAACTTTACAATTCAGTCAGTTTATAGTGACAATTAGATCTACATTTCTTTACCATTACCAATATAACGCGCGCTAAAATAAATACTCTTCAAGTCAGCAATCGACACCGAATTGTCATTGTAAAGTTGGTGAAATGGTTGAGGAGTTGAGGATTCAAAAAATTGCTTACGCAATGAAAGTTATTCGTGTAATGATAATGTACCTATGTAAAGAAAAACATGTCGTGTCCATAATAGCCTGCACTTGTTGAACGAAGAATTCAATGTTGCATTTTGAAATAAATGTAAAAGAATAACATCTATTAATATTTGGGGAATAAAATGTGGAAAACACAACAATACAAATTAAGGTCAATAATATAATTATACAAATGTTATAAGAACGAACGAATTCTTGTATTTCAATAACTATTTGCTTTGAAATTGGCACTAATGACCGGAAGTGCAAGAAAGCGTTGCAATGTTGGCCACTTTTTGGCTAAATTGTTTTTTTTTAACCCCTGACGAAAAAGAGAGGAGAAAAGGGGGCAGTTTGACCTGTGCATCTGGCATTATACCTTGCTCTCAAACTGATATACCGATTTCATTGCGGTTTTTTTTAATCGAAAACTAGTTTAATCGAGACGGTTCTTAGCTAAATTTAATTAAAATCGGTTCACCAGTTTTTGAGATAATATTGAACTTTGAAATGAAAATGTCGAGAGTTTTTCAACTTTTCTAAGTTGGCTATTTAAGACAAATTATAATACCTAATTGGTTGAATCAGGCGTTACTTTGCTTGCAGAGGCCCATATTCATGAACCAAAAACAATTAATTTGTTTACCTGCAACCACTCGACGAAGTTCCAACTACTCTGCCTTTTTTCACCCGATCGCCGACAAAAAGAAGGGTTTTTGAAACTTTGATTCTACTGGGGAGCTAAATTATTTATAATGGGTACCGTCGTCACTAAAAACGTAGCTGCAGTAAGATACGTTCAGTAAGTATCTCATAATTAAATTGGCTTTATGGATTGTTATGCATTTCAATCTTTAACGGTCGTGCCATTCCTCGGCATATTCATTACATGTTTCATTAATAGCAAAAGTTCTACTAATACAAAGAGCATCACACATCATTACCTACCTTCTATAGAAAAGAATAAGCCATTTTTGTTTCATTGATTTGGCAACACTAGCAAATCGCCGCTTGTCAAGAAGCTTGAAGCTTGTCGCCACAGAGGGGAATTTGGCGGGAAACCGATGAGAGTGAATCGTGTCGTTAATTGAATTTTAGTTTTTGTGCTTAATGTTGTTTGGTGGATAATAAAGATAGTGTATTATACAACAAATTGACGTGAAAGTGCCCAGCAAATGAAGAATTCAAGTGAAAACGCGTATTCCCTCTGTTAGTGACCCCCAAATATCCGCCGGCTGCTGCTCGCCGTAGCTCGCCGTAAAGTACACTATCGCTTTACGGAAGGCATGAGCAGTTGACAGGACGTGACTAGGACAGACTTACACAACTCTGACGATGACAGGACTTTAATATACAGAAATTTACAAAACACATCAGACGTGGCTGTATGGACTCAGTTCCTTTGCCTATCCCTTATGGGATGAATGAAAAAAAAAAAAAAAAAATTGTCGCCACAGAGTACCTTTTTATAGCTTCGCTTGTGGTGTGTGGTTGTTTGTCAATGTCAATGTCAAAAATGTTTAAATGGATTTTCGACTTGTATTTCTTGTAATTTCTTTATATAAACAAAGAAATTAAAATGCTTAAAGGCAAATTAAAAATTATTATCACAGGTTAAAGTGCAAGAACATAGGGACAATGTTAATTCACATTGTTGTTATGAGGCTGGACCAAGACTCATTAAAGTCTAATAATAATAATGTTCATTAAGCTTTAACATGATGCTGAGCCTTTATTGCGCCATATTGGCGTTTGTTAATTTACACCAAGCACTTGGAGACGAGTACAATCTGTTCGGAGATGCAGGGCAAGCATACTCGGTTGAGGTCAACATAGGAACACCGCCACAAAAGGTAAAATAAGTGGCGAGTCTATTTTGCTGTATTCGTAGTTATAGGCGTACACTCACACTTGAATGTCTTTCTCATAGTATTTCTAAAATAGTTAAACACAAGGATCAGTTCTCATTCTCAATAAAGCATCAAAGAAAGAACACATTTTGATTCAATCCAAAAGTGCAGTTTCCTAAACTCAACCTTAATAAGTACAAGCAATACTGAGAATGGCTTTGTATATCATCTTTGTATATAATATAATAATTTAGTTCCTGACCCACAATGATTTTCTTTGTCAAGCAATTCAATGCAATGTCTCTGATGTTGTTATGTGTGATGCAATGTGATGAATAAATGACTAAATATTTACTGTGAAAATGTTCCATGGTGGTCCAGAAAATAAAATCTTACTCTGTACTTCCATTAGACATAATGAGAATGGGATATTTACTGTAATTAGCTTGCATCATGTGATTATGTCAAATGCTAATGTTAACTGTACTTCTATAGATTTTTGTATTCTAATTTTTCAATTCTTGCGAACATGAGAACAAGTTAACGAAATAACTAAATGATAATTAGTTTGTGTTGCATAAATGTCCTGTGTTTTCAGTTTTACCTACTAGTTGACACAGGCAGCACTACACTGGCTGTAGCCTCACATGTTCGTCAAGGAGGCAAGAGGTATTTCAAAGCGAATGAGTCAAGCTCCATCCAGGACACTCATAAACAGGTTTTTTTTATTACCGTTTTTAGCCAACTTCATTAACCTAATATTATAAAACACAGATCTAGGTTGTGTTAAGGACTAGGTTGTGACCCCAAACTACCCATTCAATTGCTTTTGGCAACTAGAGTTGCCTGTCAACGCTCATATTTTGTTATAAATAGAGTTCAACTCAAAATTCAAAGCAAGTGAGTGGCTACCTTCTTGAAACTGAAAAGTTTTAAGTTTTTTTTTAAACAATCACACCCTAACATCATCCATTTAATAATCCATTTATAACCTATTAGGTTAAAATACTTTTGTTTAATTCAGTTCCTAAAATGTTAATAATTTCAATGAGAAAAAGAATTAGACCAAACAATTATCTACTATGCAAAATAAACATTATGTATGTATGGAAAAAAAAATGCTTGAAACAAGAGAATGATAGTGTCCATTCAATATTGCAATCTTATTTAAGTGTACACTTTATAAATAATAATATTTAACTAGGTATTCAATGAATGTTTTTAAATTAATTATTTCAGGTGCAAGCCAAATATTCTCAAGGCATGTGGATTGGACAGCTGGTTACAGATGATGTTCAATTTCCCTCACTGACTCACATTCCTAAAGTGAGGTCCAAGCTTGCTCTCATCACTGAAAGCCACAAATTCTTCATGAATGGGTCTGGATGGCAGGTATAGAGGAGTTCATAAGAGCTGTTATGATTGAATGAGTGAATGAAAATATTGATTTGTCACTTATTTGTATATGCTTCACACCCATATGTGAAAGGCTTGTGTCATTTTAAAGGTTTATATTATTTATCGCACGATTAGAACTAAAGTGACTCAATTCTTAATATGACATTGCAAAATTGAATTTAAAATCTAAACCTACAAAGTTGAATTAAGATTTATCATGTATTTAGAATTGAGTCACTTTAATTCTAAGTGTGCGTTATGTTTATTATTTATTTATTTCCCTATAAAATGTCAAAATGTGTGTAAATGTGTGTGATCATAGTCCCATTCAAACACACTTGTGCTAGCTCCAGTGAACAACTTGTTATACAAAATTGACTTCACTAATGCTTTCACTGCTGGTAAACCAGACAATAGAATTTCAATTGTTAATAAAGCTTTTTTTTAATTTCAGCCAATTTTATGTCCTTTCTGTTCAATATATTTTTTTTCAATTTTCAGTTGGGCAAATATGAATATGAAATATGGTCTGTTTTAATTTTCGTCATTCATTTTCTAGGGTCTTCTTGGCCTGGCATACTTACCTGTGGGGGCTTGGGGAGAAAACACTGTAGTCGAGTCTTGGATGGATTCTCTAGATCGCTCTCTTCTGGGACCCAAGTCATTCCAGCTAAAGCTTTGTGGGGTAAAAAGCTCCACTAACGCAACGCACTATGGCAGCTTTCAAATGATTGGTGAGTAAATTTATGACCTGTTTGTGAGGGTTGCCTATGCTCAGTTTGTTTTAAGATTTGGAATTTAACATTCAAATTCCTGTTTTTTATATTATATTTCTATTGCCCTTCATGGGGCTGGCATGTTCATGTCTGAACAAAGCCCCTAAATAAATAAAAAAAAAAAACATTCAAATTCGCATACACTTCTATCTGTGTTCTGACTATCTACTTCTAATTTTCAGATGATCAGAATCCAAATAAAAATAACAATCGTACCTACCGCACACCAGTATTACGCAAACGATGGTATGAAGTTGGCGTAATATCAGTCAGAGCCCTCACTGTTAAAATTCCCGTCAATGATACACTGAGCAATATGATTGACAAAATTCCTTTAGCAGTCAAAGATTTCAGTGAAGAGATATGTCTAAAACTAAACGAAGAAAAAAGTATTGTAGACAGTGGAACTACAAACATTAGGTTACCTGAAATAGTGTTTCGAGAGGTAACTTATAGTACAGCTATTAAAAAAATACTATTAGTTATTTGGGTCAATAAACTTTTAATTGCCACTCTAAAATAAGATTTTCTAAGGCACCATTCCCCTGAAAGTCAGGATTTGCATGCTTAGAAGATGAAGCATGAAGAAATTGGCATATATGTAACTGTTGAAATTCCTAACGTTTGATGGAGTGGTGCCTTAGAAAATGTCGTTTAAGAATAGTTATCCAGGGGACGTCTCCATGGCACCGAGTGCATGAGCATGAAGTAATTGGCATATAACTGTAGAAGATCCTTATGTTTGATGGAGTGATGCTTTAGAAAATCTTATTTTAGATGAGTTACCCAGGAGACATCTACGTGGCAACGGGTGGCAATGAAAAGTTGATTGAGCCATTTCCGTGTTCTTTTGGTAGAGTAATAATTTATTGCATGGTTTTGTTTTGCAGATCGTCGGCGAAATAAGGAACGTCGCACGCCTGACTAATGTCCTAATTTCAGACGAATTTTGGTATCATGGAGAGGTCAGTCAGATTTAAGATTTTTTACTTGTTTGTGTTGTTGTTGTTGTTACGTTATGGGGCTTCTTTAGACGGGCTATATATGTTTTCTGAATTAGTCTAGCTTTTATTATAAGAGTCAGATAGCAATAGTTGCCGGGTACACATATGAATAAAAATATAGCCCGTCTAGAAGCCGAGTACGATTTCTGTAAACATGAACTAAAAACTGAATATTATGTTTTTTTTTTCCTGTAAACAATAAAAAAATCAACTTTTTCATTACTTATTTTTATCATCATCATCATGTCCACTACTAGGCACAGGCCTCCTCTCAAAATGAGAGGGGCTGGGCTTTAGTTCCCACGCGTACCCACAACGGATTGGGAACTTCACAAACACTGTTGAATTGCTTCATAGGAGTGTGCAGGTTCCCTCACGATACAAATGTAATTTCGCACTTAAATTCCGAAAGCGGTGCGAGCTGGGGCTCGAATCCACGACCTTCTGCTTGAGAGGCCGGAGGACTGATTTAAAAAAGTAGTCTCAAAAATGACGAACATGTGATTAGTGTGCGAACTTTTCATCATTTTGTACCTTCAACCTTCTATTGTAAAGTGACCTTATTTTAGGCTGGCTGCTGGCCTGAACCGCAAGTGTGGTCTCTGCCGGGGATAGCAATAGACTTGCTCAGCGCTGATGCCGATGACCAGTACTTCACATTGGAAATACCTGCACAGGTAATTCAAAGTAGCAGAGGTCTGAGGCAAGATGTCTGTAAAAAGTACTCAATGGGAACGAAATTTTATTTACCTCTTAGTAGTCTTACTCAATTGTCTTAAGCGTAAGAGTGGGATAATAGAACTTCGCTAACATTGTCTATAATTATCGCTAAGTAATTAGTTTGTAGTAAGTAAAGGCATCTTGTTGACAGGGATTGAACACACACACACATCGTATCATCTCCAGCCTTATTTATGTCCTAGTGCTGGGCACAAGCCTCCTCTCAGAATGAGCGGGCTTGGGCTTTAGGTAGAACAAGTTTAGTATCTATTATTTTGATACATTGATACATTTTGATACATGGACGTAAATGATCATGTATGTTTGTGCTGAACTTAGATTTTATTAGGTACTGAAGGGGGCGCCATAGGTAATCAAGTAATGTTTTTTAAGCCATTTTTTAAAACCCCCCCCCTCCCCCTGGTGATACGTGGTGTGCTTTTAGACTATCCCCCCCCCCCTAAAATCACGTGTATTTTATTGTTACGAAGTATCTCAAAACACTTCAGGGGGGCTAGCACGCGTGCCATTTTCTCGCTTGTCGCTCAGTGCGTCCTTCACTGATTCCATCACTATGAAAGGGACGTACTGCGCAACAAGCGACAAAATGGCGCGCCGTGCTACAAGTGCAGAATATTTTGTTTAAAAACGGGTTTTAAAATAAATACACGTGATATCTCACTACACCCCCTTCCTATAGTGATATTTCATATTTTTTTCCGAACGTATAATAATACAAAAAGATACTCTATTGAGATCAAGAAGATTATGTCTGTCAAATCAAATCCATAAACTCCAGATTTTTTAGTTTCAAAGGTAATTGTGTTTAATATACCTATGTTGACAGAATTACATGCGAGTTGTGACTGCGTCGACGGAGGCCGGATCTATATCTGAGTTCTGCTACAAATTGGGGCTCGAGGCGGGGCCTGAGACGGTGCTTGGGTACACTGCCATGGAAGGATTGGAGGTAAAGAAACCGGCCAAGTGCTATTTGAACTGGAACTTACCAGCAACTATCAACGCTTATGGTGGAGTTCAATAGAAAAGGCAAAAATGTAAACGAACCATTATTATTTCGTAATCACGCACTTTAAAAGAGCGATTTGTACTCATCATTTTAGTTGAAATAACTGTTAATTATTCATCTTTATACGACCGGATAGCCTAGTGAGTGGTAAGAGACCAAGAATTCGGGGCAGATGTTCGTGTGATAATTACGAATGTTTGTTCTAGGGTCTTGGATGTTTAATATGTGTGTAAGTATGTGTTTGTCTTTATAAGTATGAACTAAAAAACAATTACTTTGCTCACCCGCGACCACTAATGACAAATAGTTATATCTGTGCGGCAAATGTATGTTTCCATGCAACACCTCCACCTCCACTGCTACACGAATCAACACATGCCACACAGACCCAACTATCACCACCACCACTATACTAAACGCTGACGCGTTTCGGCACTCTCCACGAGGCCATTTACGAAGCACAACAACAACTATAAATATGGACCTCCGCAAAGTAACGCCTGATTCAATAAATTATTTATAAGTATGTTTATTCGCTGTCCAGTACTTTGCCTAGTTTGGGACTAGGTCAATTGTCCCATGATATTTATTTATTTTATTTTTATATAAAAGAAAGTCGTGTTAATTACATCATTTATAAGTCAAGAACGGCTGGACCGCTTTGGATGATCGATGATTTGTTGGATTTGATTCCGGTACAAACAGCAGAATAACTTTAACTATTAAAATTGAAAACAGGATAAATTCACGAATAAAAAATTATGAAGATAATTCATTTCTTTAAAAGTTTATGTTCTTTGCCATTACTATTGAACTTCACTATAGTTAAGAAGTCTAGCGTCATTGCTACACACGAAACTAATTTCCAGGTGCTATTCAATAGAACAGCTGGTTGGATCGGCTGGCAGACTTCAAACTGTGGCGCCAACGCTCGCATCACAGGTCCGTACAACGCGTCAAAGTCTCTAGTAGACGCCTGCCAGTTAAGAAGACCCGTTTCAGAGACCGCGGTCTCTATAAAGGCCGCTCAGTGGGCGTTGTGCGGCGTGTCTATCATAGCTGGTGGTGTGCTCGTGTATTTATTGGCACCATGTGTCAAAGTGCTGTGTAAGAAGCCGATCAGAACGCAACAGATCTCATTGTCGCAGGCGGCATTGGTTGAACAGGAATCGTGATTGTTTTAGTGCCATTTTGTTTGTGATTTACGTTTCAGTTGAAAGTTTTTGTGTGCGTGGTTTAGGTGTAGATGGGTAAACATGAAGTTAATTAACCATACGTTTCATTAACAGCAAAAATTAGAAAATGGTGAACATTGGCATGTAGTGGAGTGACTTGGTTAATGTAATAAACTTGACAGGCAATAGTCAATAGCTAGTTAAACTAATGTCAAACACTCGCTCTCCGTGATGCTATAAATCATCGGTGTGCTATGGATAGACGCTTGTTTACTTTTCCATGACATTAACATCGACACTACAACAGTGGTGCGTCACTATGCGTCCCTAACCCGTAAGTGCGACAGGAGAGCAACAGGCGACATCCCGCGCCCACATTTTTGACGTTAATTTATATGGATTTTGAACTACTGCACAAAATGCATGGCGACATTCTCTAGAATTTTTAGAAATCATTCCTGGATTTCTACTAGTTATGGTTGTAGAATTAATGTTTTGACATTACAATGATTATTATTTGTAAGTTACAAGTTGGTTTTAGATAGGAGTAATAGTGAATTGTGTGAAATATGTATAAGCTAAGTGAGTCTTAAAAGTGACACAGATTGAAAAAAAAAGTGAATCAGTCTAAGGTTTTCTTGTCTAAAGTTTTAATAATTTTAAGTGTTTGTGTCGTCAGTAGGTAGTAAATAAATAATCTTTTACATTAGTGACTAAATAGCTCTGAAAGAGTGCATTTTACTTATAAGTCTGATAATGTTTAGCTAGTCTTTAATTATATTAGGTAAATCAATTTTACGGCACATTTGAACACAGGAATTTTGGATTTGTGAACTTGGTATAGCGGAACTGCCAAAGTTCTCAAAAATAAGTCAATCAACTTTTGTCAAGAGAGTTGGTGCTTGTACAAATATTATTGAACACCTTGATCGCTAGTACCGCTACTGTGTACCTACTTAAAAGTGCAAAATCCTAATTAAAATTTGAAGTCAATGATGACTATTCTGCCCCCATTAGGCAATAGGCGGTATATCATTTTTAGTCGTTCCGAGTAAATCGAGTAAACGTAAAAATTTATTTCGCGTCACATTGTGAAGTATTTATTTTAACTATGAAGGTTTATTATTATAACTTGAGGTCCATATTTACTAGTGATATGTTTAAAATATTAATATTTTCATTATTTTAATTGTTAATTGAGATACTATCATTACGCCTAGCATTATCCTGCTAAATTGTTTAGTTACTGCTGTTTCTCTTAACGTAGTCATACAAAGTCCCATGATAAAACGCCTGTGTATGTTTTTCTGAAAAATCAATATGGATACAAAATAAAAGTGAAAGTAATAATATTTTTAATCATATTCATTACCTTTAGCTACAAACTGTTATCAAAATTGTATCGAATCACCTTTATTTCTATGTTTTTTAACAGCTTAAATCTATGCATCTGAAACAGGCAATTCGTTACAAAATGCCATTATATTGAAAGGAATAAATATTAGCAGTGATTTTATTACATTTTAGATGTTTTTTGGCCAACTCCATAAACATTTTTGTTTTTCTGATCGACATTATGTATCTGAAATATAAGAAAAACATCACCACACCATAACCTAACCTAACTCTTTTGGATGTATAATATGTATTTCACTTCTTTTCGATAGATTATGATTATTTTAAAGGATTACGAAAAACTTTCTAATCACACTTTAAACAACAAACTTGTAGGTAATGACAGGATTCCCTACGCATCGCACGAATGGCGGTAACTAATATTATGAAGCTAGAGCGAGCTATCTGCTTTTCTAGAGTTTCTAGCTTTTCTGGAGCTATTAGGAAGCATAAGTATATCTTGCTATTTCGCTTAGCAATAATGAGTTACCGCCAAGTGATTTAGCAAATTGAAGAATAGTTGAGATATGAATATTATTCTTAGATGCTTTTGGACATGTTTTAAGTAAGATATGGCTAATTTTCTTAGTTCATCAGAAGCAGAATTTCCTAAGCTATACGATGCAATAACTAACTCAAAAGTGATTTTTTTTGAGATACCGCCTATTGCCTTATGAGTTCAGTATTGCGAGTCAAAAATCCGCTAGGATCGCTAGAGTTGAGTGAGATGTATCTGTCACTCTCCACCAATGAGAGACAAGCTACTAGCTAGCTTTGCTGAAGCTCTTAATTATACCTCTGTGTAGTCAACAGTGATTGGTGGCCTAGTGTACGGTCACTTTAACCCTTTTCTAGGCATAATACAATAAGTGTAGTTAAAATTTCATGCCTAACACCAAGATTTAAGATTTTAGATTCAAATCAAATTGAATTTACTAGAATAGTTGAGTGTCTTAAAATTATTGCGAAGTATATTACTATTGTGAATTGAATGTGCATTTAGATTTTTGCCAAGCCGCTTAGATTAGTGCAGCCTGGCAAAAGGCTAATGCCTAGTTTGCTTTGCGTACCAAAAACGAGCAAGTCAAGTTGTACAGATTCCGGGGCTAAACGGGTTACAAAGTTATAATCAAATGACTCACCCAACGCGGCCGTTAATTTATGTTAATACCCAACGATTTATGTTGCATGTGTAAACTGGGTTTTAGTCGTGTTGACTTCTTGCCTAAACTACGTTAGTGCTAGTGAGAAGGAACTATGTTTTTGTAGCCTTGGGGCGCGCTTACATGGGTAATTGAAATTGCTCAATTCCAGGCAATATTTCTTATTTCTTATTTATTTATGACGTCACGTTAAAAAAGCTGTGATAGTCTAGTGGTTCGACAGATTCTTTTACTAATTGGGTCAATCAACTTTTCATTGCCGCCACTCGTTGCCATGGAAATGTCGCCTGGGTAACACACCAAAAATATGATTTTCTAAGACCCCACTCCCCCAAAAGTCAGGATTTGCATGCTTAGGAGATGAACATGAAGGAATTGGCCTATAACTGTCGAAACTCCTAACGTCTGATGGAGTGGTGCCTTAGAAAATCTTATTTTAGACGAGTGACCCAGGGGACATCTCCATTGCAACGAGTGACAAAGAAAAGTTGATTGACCCAATTGCACAAAAAATTGCCCGTGTATGTGCACTTCTACGGGCACCTAAACAATAGTTTAATTATAAGTACTACCTTAGCTACTGAGTGTAAAATGTAACGTGATCTTGAAATTCTATAGTATTTTCAAAAGTATTAATGTCATATTTCGTGTTTTGTTTGTGTTCTCTGTGTTTATTAAATGTATACGCTTGTATTAAACTTATTTTGTGTTTAGAAGTAGGTAGCCTGTTTGTTTGGAATTGTTTTTGTCGTAAAACTGACCAATTACGTGGAAGGGTAAACAGCTAATTAAAATATGTTACAATTAATCGTTTGATTGGTTTTTTTTTCTTTTAAAGGTTTAGATGGACTGTAAAACCCTCACACAAATTACGGTTTATGAACATTTAGAATAGTATTCGGATTTTAGAAATACTTACTACGACTGTCAAAGGCGCGTGTTACTTATCTCAAAGAAAGAAAATTAAATGTCAATACGAATTCACCTGAACCGGAATCCTATATACTTACTTAAATAAAAAAGAAATAAATCGCATCTATTAGGCTTACGGCACCTACTTACCCAGGTATAGGTCTAGTGAAAAAAAGTTTTTCCACAGGTTAGGCGAAAATCAATCTTATTTCAATGTCATAAGCACTGACATGTGAAAACATTTCTCAATTCAACTAGGTATACAACGCAGATTGTCTACCCTAAAAAAAGTAAAACCGCCTTCAAAAAAAAAACTTAGAAAAAAAACGTAAAATAATCCTATAAAATAATGATAAATAAATAAAATAAAATGCGTTTATTTCGGACAACACATACTAAAGCCTAGAGTTTTATGGCCTAGCACTAAGCAGCAGAAATATGAAGTCGGTGCGGTGCGAGCGGAATATTCTTTGAATGAAGCACCGACTTCATATTTCTGCTGCTTAGTGCTAGGCCATAAAACTCTAGGCTTTAGTTTCTGTTGTCCGAAATAAACGCATTTTATTTTATTTATTTATCATTATTTTTGAGGATTATTTAACATTTTTTTTCTAAGGTTTTTTTTGAAGGTGGTTTTACTTTTTTGTTAAAAGATTTTTATTTTACAATTTTACGTTGATTTAACATTTTCAGAATTATCCTCCAACTCCTAACCGTTAAGGATTTGTATCTTCCATCATCAGCTCATCAACATGAGATGATGACTACCGGACGCAAATACTTGAATAGCCTTAGAAAATATATGAAACACATGATACGTGCCTATAAAATTTGAGGGTTGCCCGCGATTTCCTTGAGATCCCATCATCAGATCATGACTTGGTGACAGTGGGACCACCTCAGGATATACCCTTTCGAATAATGATTTAACATTTTCAGAAGTATCCTTAAACTCCTAACCGCTAAGGAGTTGTACCTTCCATCATCAGCTCATCATCATGAGATGATGACTACCAGACGCAAATACTTGAATAATCTTAGAAAATATATGAAACACATAGTACGTGCCTGTAAAATTTGAGGGTTGCCCTCGATTTCCTTGGGATCCCATCATCAGATATGACTTGGTGACAATGGGACCACCTCAGGAGCACCCCTTTCGAATAAAAAAAGAATTTTGAAAATCGGTCTACAATTGACGGAGTAATCGATGAACATACATAAAAAAAAAAAGACGTACAGTGGAACGTAGAACCTCCTCCTTTTTTTGAAGTCGGTTAAAAAAGGTGCCTAGATCATTTAGCAAATAGGGGACTGTTGCCTAAAGCTAACTTGACCACTTTCGCCGGCCATAAGATTTACTTTAGCCTAAAAGTGCTGCTACATTAATCTGCGTTTGTAAGTTAGGATGGTATGTTACCCTCGGGCGCCCTTTAAATAACGTGTTTGTTTGTTGGTCTTACTTGTTGCATTTGGCCTTTTAAGTATCAAGGAAGTACGTACAAACTGTATTCACACCTGCTTACAATGTGAATGGTATGAACAACAATCCTTGGGCAAAATTTCTACAAGTAAGCAAAGTAGATAGACATTCACAAAAATGGAAAAAAAATCTGTACCGATTTTACAAAACACGCCTGGGCCGGTCTGTTAAAGTACCGCTCAAAATTGGTGTAAATCCACAGATAGTAAGTACTTACACACTCATCATCATCATGTCAGCCGAAAGACGTCCACTGCTGAACATAGGCCTCCCCCAAGGCTCTCCACTCAGGCCGGTCTTGTGCTTTCCGCATCCACCGCACACACTGCTACAAAATTACTTTGACTACTTAAATGAGTCATATTTTTTATAAACTCACTGAAACATGAATACACAGAAAAAACCCGAAAAATGCCAACCCCGGGAATCGAACCCGGATCCTCGACGCTCCGGTTGTGTGCTTTTCCCCTACACCACGATTGGACATAAAGGAAAGGCCGAATTTTTTCTATGTATTCAAATCTTAGTTTGTTTTTATCACTTTTTGCAGTGACTAGCGCCATCTATGCGATTACTTCGTAAACCGAAAACAACGCACCCTTTCGAAACTTATCAGTTTACCCAGGCTTAATAACGAGATGGCGCACTAAAGCAATCAATTCATGATTTCAGTAGGAGTACCTTTTTGTATTTTTTCTCCCAATTTTTTATTTTTACGGTTTTCCCGTGAATATGAATTATATTTTGTATAAACTCACTGAAACATGAATACACAGAAAAAAAAAAACAGAAAAATGCCAACCCCGGGAATCGAACCCGGTTCCTCGACACTCCGGGTCGTGTGCTTTTCCCGTACACCACGATTGGACATAGAGGAAAGGCCGATTTTCTATGTATTCAAATCTTAGTTTGTTTTTATCACTTTTTGCAGTTACTTAAATGAGGTCACGGAATATATATATATTCCGTTTATCTACTCCTGTGATATAGGTTCGTAGATTTTTACTCTGCAAATTATTTCAAATAAATAATATTTGTTACACACATTTTTCGAAGTACATAAGTACATTGCTTTTTGCCTACCTACTAAATTTAAACAAAACCTTCACAGTGTCTGAATTACCTGACTACTCTAAAATTGAATAGTGGTATAGTAAATGCTAAGCAGCAGCACCATAGACGCATAGGTAAACTAGTTCAATCTCCGGAAAATGAAAATGATTTCCCTGAAGATAACGTAAGCACACCTTCGGCTGGTATTCCTTCGATTAATCTGCTAGACCGGATATTACAATACGAATGCCTTCCCGTTGGAAATTATGAATTTCAATCTGAGTCTTATCGATTTTTAAGTTAATCTGAACTTATTGCACACAATATTACTCAAGTACTTACCAGTTGCGACTATCGTATTCATGATTTTACTGTAGGTAAGTGTAGGTATGTTATCGTCCAAGTGTTGATTATAGAGCTCCAATTTTATTATCTACCCCCGACCGCAAGAAGAGTTTTTGGGGAAGACTACAATAGAGAGATCTAACTCTCCAGGCAGATGATGTTATGCGTAGGCTGGGGACCGAAGTCCGCAGGAAGAGATTTGGAAGTTGTATTTAATTAAGCAACCGACATAGTTATTAAACTTTGTCAGCGTAATTTGGAACAGAAAACTGCGAAATACGTTCGATGACTAGATGGCGCTGGGAGTCGTTAGAAAGTCCAATAAGTTAGTACTCCTACTGGATGTGGATGACAGATGGCGCCAACGTCCCTATAAGTTCAAAGCATATTCACATGATCATTTTTTTTAAAAACCGGCCAAATGCGAGTCGGACTCGCGCACGAGGGTTCCGTAGAAAGATTTTAACGATTTTCCTCAATGTTTTAAGAAGTCCAGTGTTAGCAGACCCCTGCTCCTAAGCAAAATGTACGTAGTGTGGGGTCAACTTATATTTTAAGAAAAATTTTAAGATTTTGAGACTTTTCCGAGTGGTTGTGCTATAAGAGCTACCTTCATACCAAATTTCAAGTTTCTAGGACATCTGGAAGTACCCTTTAGGTTTTTTAAAATCGGCAATTTGTATGGAAATGGATTTTTTAATGACTGTATCTTTTAATTGCATTGACTTAGAAGGTTGATTTTTTCACGGCTTTAAGGGACCGCAGGCTTGAGTATTTGATATTAATTTCAGCATGCTACCTCACCGCGTTCCAGAGAAAAAGGGTCTTGGCAGACAGACAGACAGACAGACGGACAACAAAGTGATCCTATAAGGGTTCCGTTTTTTACTTTTGAGGTACAGAACCCAAAAAAATCAACAAAACTTGATTTAAATATCAAGTTGAAATTAAATTAAGTATTAAAAGAAATTCGTCGTTAATTTAAACTTTGTTGAGATTCGAGTACCTACTTATTAGGTATTTCGAAGTACTTAACTATAATTAAAAAGTAGCCACCTGTACTAAAACGTGAGATTTGGGTAATTACACTAAAATAAGTTTACATCAAGCTAGATAAAAGGTACCTACCTGGTACAAAAAAACATGTATGTGTCTTAACTTGAAATAGGTACCTACCTATTTAACAAATATTACCCAGGCCCATTGCAGGCTAGACATGAATTTTTGGGGAACGTCGTAGAAGGTGCGGAGTGAAATAACTTTGCGATCGAATTGGCATGCCTTTATTTACAAACGGGTTCTACATATACAAAACTTAACTATGCTCAACTAGCGGGGTATCCCGCTATCGAAAATACGCCCACAAAAGGTGGCGTGATCATAGCGTGATTTTGGAGCTGCACTCATACACGCGCATTTCGTAGTGTGCTGTCGGTGTGGCTCCAATATAAATACGCGCAGCGCCAAGTAGTTTACATTTCGCCCGCAGACGTCAATGCGCAAACACCGCACGCACTTCTCAGAGCGACGAGTGCCCGCGCGCGCGGCGAAACGTTAATACTTTCGTTGTTTCTTAGCAGATGTCAATCTTCGTGTTTATTTAATTTATAATGTAGCTAGCAGCTACAAATTGATGCACTCGGTTGCCGGTTGCACTTTAAAGCTTCATTAAGCCAAAATTGCAAACTCCGCCGTGGTGTGGGAATGAGTTTCGTAATTTTAACTTGTACAGGTCAAAACAGAATGAAATCAAGGCTTTACGCAAGTAGGTACCTAGATTGTTTGGTAAGTATTAAGTGTAATAAACATAATTATACCTAAAGCACAAAACATTATATTTAAAATTAGGTATAGGTAAATTCAGTGGGTGCCTGAAGTTAACGTACCTACAAGGAATGATTTTCAAGTCGAAACTATAAATTTGACAGTTATTTAGCACACATCTCAAATGAACAATTTTTATTCCACTTATTAATTATTTTTTTCCGTAAGATATATTTTCCAAGATCAAAGTATTTTTTAACATAAAGTCGTATGCTTATTGAGACCTATTTTTTCTGTCACTTGGTGATCAAATATTACTACACATTTAAGTTTTCAAAAGTTAAAGATTTCAATAGTAATAGTCCAGTAATTTTCTATATAATTTTTTATGATTATTTCTATTATATCGTGTAGATAAATCAGCCTCTCTTCTGGTAGTACACATACTAAAATTTTCGCCATATTAGGAGGCAGTTAACTTCAGTATATTACTGTTCAAATACGCAAGTAATAACAAAACCACATTTAAAAAAACTGAACAACAATACATCTTAACTGTATGAACTGTAACTATTGACTAAATAACCAGTAATTAGGTAAGCGTGATTGTATAATCAACTAATGGAAATCATAACACTACTGTAGAGGTTATCATAGCATGTAGCCGAGTAAAGAAATAGAACTGACCGATAAGTATCAAACATGTAGCTGTGCTTCGACTGTGGTGCGGTGACGTATGATTAAAAGAATAAAAACGTGTAACAGTGATGCGGCGGTGAATGAAACGTTATTTTTTTTTTTAATCAAATTTTCATTTCTACTCAGGCTAACGTAATTTTTATATTTATTCTAAAGCAACTAGAAATCAAAGTCAGTTATATTTCGATGAATGTTTCCAACATTCTTTATTCTAATTGTTTGTTAGTTAAATGGCCTTGATACTGGTTATTCTTAACATTCAGCTATCCTCAATACGTTGAAACTGTTTGGTTAATAGTAAAAATATTTTTGACCTTATTCATATGCGTCGTAGTTTAAAATTACTTTGCACTGTGTTTTAATGCGTCATAGTGTTATTGATTTCATGCCACCGAAATGACTAGCGTATAAGTGCTAGCGTCAGTTTCATAAATACTCAGTTGTTATCCTCATCTTGCTTGTCGCGGAAGTATTTTAACTCTGAATTTTGAACCAGTTAACAACCAAACAAAGATAACAATGTAGGTCGTAAATTACATTCAAGTATTAACAAAAATTTGTTTGTTTTACGAATTCATAAAATATTTTTTATTTTTCGTGATTATCGTAATTCGTAATTGTCTTTGTTAATAAAGACAAGTTTCTAGATTAAAGGTTGAGAAATTTTATAGACACGTTTGGCTCAGTTTTTTACATTGATATTAGTAAGTAAATACATGTAATTTTCGATTTGCTTTCAGATGAATCAACAAAAAAACTATAAATTTTATGTGATTGAGTTCTTGGATTCTCCACACATTGACTTTGATAAATATATTTGTGTTCCGAATTCTTGGATAAGGCTACGTGAAATATCCGACGATATATCTGTTGTTAAATTTCCGCTTGAAAAGTTATCAATAACAAAAAAACGTATTGAAAATCAAGAGGAGTTTTCAGATGACTGGATGATTTATGTTGCCAATGTAAAGTATGGTACAAGTAAGTACAAATGATTATTATTTCCCGATTCGTTTTATTCAACCTACAACCGCTGGAGCAGGTAGCGTATATTTAATTAAAACTGTGAGCGTTTGTGATATCCAATTTCTATAATGGGATGGAAAACTTATATTCTATTCCAGCTGGCTTTGAACTTATCGTAAAAATACATTGAAAATAAAAGTGAATATAGAACTTACTTTGTTGGTATTAGCTGAAACAGTACTGCTACATTTTGCAGGCTGAAGACGGAAATCATAAAGATAGGCACAATTTATAAACTAGCCTCTCGCAACCATACCGAGAATGAAGACTGCAGAAGTATCATCTATAAATCCAATAAATAATATAGTGCAGTTTTTGAAATATATCAAACATGGCCTTAACCTGATACAGGATAAAAAAACTGACGAAAAATAATTTTGATAAAAAACAACTTTTTAACAAGTCAATCAGTATTTCATCAAATGCTCAAATTTGATTTATAGATTCCTTTCAAGAAGCCAAGGAATATATTGATCTGCTTAATCAAATAGCGATTCAAGAACAAAATGATTTGGAAGTTATGGAAAAAGGTATAATTTCATTACACTTTTTTTTTAATTCGTTTTTAATGTGCTCCCATTTATCATAATATTTTATTTCAGTTATGCCATCATCATCGAACAAGGAAGTACCTTCATTGCCACTGAACACTGAAATAAACGAACTTAAAGTGTCTCTAGCTCAATTAAATAATACCACAACGTTAGCAGTCGATAATATAGACGCAAAAAAACTGGAATTGGTTGATCCCATGATAACAGATTGTAAAAAAAATATTTCTGACTTTACCAACAAACCTAAACGATATTTCACTAGAACTTGTGCCCAATTGTCTTTAGAAACAATTACTGAAGCTACACATAGTCAAAAAAGTAAATTATCGGTTAATCAAGATCCCGAGTTGATAAGAACATCGAAACCTCTACAGATTCCACGACTATTTTTTGATAACGAATTTATTGAAGTATTAACAAGACTGCATTCCGAGTGTAAAAAAAAACAATTGATATTAGATAATATGCGCCTTGCATATGTTCAACACTGTTCGGCACTAGAAAAAGCTATTGAGTTTACTCGTAAATTTAATAATTTTTGTATTAAATACTCTAACGTTACAACAACAGAAAATGTGGTAAGTGTAGTGAGAGAAGAGGAAAAAAATATAATGGAAGTAACGAATGACAAAGAAATTGATGAAGAAGTAAAAAAATGGAAGTCCAAATGGAGAAAGAAAAAAATAATTCGAATACAAATAAAAAAAAAGAAGATAAAAATAATCATTTTCCAGAAAAAATCCGTGGTGAAGCTCGCGAATTCACTTTACCGCCAGAGTACGACGCAAACGACTCCAAATGGACTTTAAAACATCACAAGAAAAAAAAGGGCTTGGTTGAGCTATTGCCATACTCAAAAGTGTTCATTAATGATATTAGGTTGAGCAATTGTCATAGGCTGTCACAGGATAGTAAAACTCTTGCACGAATGTTGCTGTTGGAAATTTTTACCCAGAATGCATTGCGTACCTGCTCTTTAACTGGTAGAAGAGCCAACGCATTTAACCTCGATGGAAAAAATGTAAGGCCTGGATTAAATAAACACGCAATAACTGTTTTACTAAATTATGTTGAACAATATTCAATTAAACAAAATTGGATTAAAGTCAGTTCACAAACTATTTTAAGTAGTCTTCGCAATAAAATACAAGAAATAAGAGACAAGTTTCGTTGAACAGATCAACTGTGTTAGTAGTATTAATTCTTATAGTTTTATCATAATACCCTATTTACTGCTATTAATTGAAGATATTCGTAATATTTTCTATGTTGAATGAACTTCAAATGAATAATTTCACTTATTTGATAATTAGGCTAACTTGAATGTTAATAGTAAGTATTCATTTTCTTAGTGTTATTCTGGTTTTCTAAAATTATTTTTCCCTTCTCGAATGAATCTGGACCTTTCCCAGTTTGCAGCTGAGGCGCTGACAAAATTAACTAAGCTACCTGATATTAAATATGTTAAATGTGTATTTACGTGACTTAAAATACATCATTAAAATATGTGTATGCAATTAATACCTTTCTGTTTGATTTTCCTTATTTGTTTTTCTCTACCATAAGAGAGATAAAATGCCACAAATGAGAATTAATGAGAATTAATTAGTAGTTATAAGGACATACAGCAACCACAACTTTTTGTATAATGCATCACAATCTATTTATAACAAATTATAATACTATTTGCGTAACAAATATATTTTAAAAACAGGTTCTTTTTGTTATCTCTCAAAATGGAAACTTTTGTCTCAGACTCATCAACATATTTTTTTTGCTATAATACATTTTATCTCGCTGATACACAATTAACGGAAACATGTCATGGTTGCTTATCAAGTATTTCCCAATATTATGTGCTGATTCTAGCAGAGTGCGGCGGCGTGGAGATTCAGGAAAAACATCAGCGGGCGGCAAATAACAATCCAGCAACCTTCAGGAACAGCCTCGTTTATTATTGAACACATTTATATGAGTTATTGCAGTAATTACTTAGGATTAATACAGATTTGATATTGGGAATTAAACAATGCATGCTATACGCAAGGAGGACGAAACGGAAGAGGCAGATCGATGTTGCCACAGTATTTTCATCAAAAAATACATACAAAATCATTGCCATATTAAATGCTGATCTCATAAGGATTACCATACATTAACACTTCCCCTTAAGCCTTATAAGATCAGCTGACAGTCAACAGTTAGACAGGAAAGTCCTAGACATAACACAAGACATAAGTAGACACAATTACAATTACACAACATGCCTACCAAATCTAACTCATTGACATATCACTAAGTTCAGGTCACTAATAAATTTACAATGCTTTGTGGAACTCAAAGGTTTGGTCAGTATATCGGCTATCATTCTATCTGTTGACAAATATTCTACTTTGACAAAACCCTTTTGAACCAAATCTTTAACAAAATGGTACCTTAAGTCTATATGTTTAGTTCTCTTGTGACAGTATTCTCTTATCTCCAATAACTTCTGAGCACTTTGATTATCATTGTACAATTTTATATCTAATTCAGATCTGTCCAAGATTTCACATACAAAATTATTAACAAAGGATAAGTCTTTACATACGTCACTGATAGCCAGGTATTCAGCCTCGGTGCTGGATAGTGCCACACATCGCTGCTTACGTGACTCCCAGTTTATTACATTTCTACCGAGTTTTACAATGAAGCCAGTGTATGACTTACGGTCAACCGGGACATTGGCCCAGTCTGCATCTGCGAAGGCGGTCACATTTAAATTACTACTTCTATAAAAACATAGACCATAATTTAAAGTTCCTGCCAAGTACCTTAAAATGCGTTTAGCTGCAAGCCAATGCGATTTATTAAAGTCATGATTATACTGACTCAACTGACTACACGCAAACGAAATATCTGGGCGAGTACAAACCGACAGGTACATTAGACTTCCCAAGAGTTCTCTATATTTATAAACTTCATCATTTAGACAGTCAGATTCAGATTTTTGAAACTTACAATTTACAACCATGGGTGTAGACACAGGCTTACAATTTTCCATATGAAATTTAATAAGCAACCTTTTAATATAGTCTGACTGATCTAACTTTAATATGCCTTTGACTTTATTACGAGTTACATTTATTCCGAGACAATTTTTCAAAGTGCCTAAATCCTTGACAGTAAAAGATTTTTCTAAGAGCTCTAAAAGTTCATTTTTCATTGTAGAACAATTACTAAACAAGTAAAAGTCATCGACATAAAGGGCTACGATAGTAAGAGACTTATTACACCTCTTGACATACACACACGGCTCGCATTTACTTTGTGTGTAACCATTACCTGTCAACAATTGACATACTGTTGCGTTCCACATTCGACTTGCCTGCTTAAGGCCGTAAATGCTCTTTTTCAACAAACATACTTTATTAGTGTCATTATTAAAACCTACAGGCTGTTCCATATATATACGCTCTTCTAAGTCACTATTTAAAAATGCAGTCACAATGTCAATGTGGTCAATGTTTAAATCGAGATCATTAGCAATAGAAAATAATATTCGCATTGTGCTGTGGCGGACCACTGGCGAAAAAGTTTCACTGTAGTCGATCCCTCGCTTTTGTGAAAAACCACGAGCAACAAGGCGAGCCTTGTATTTATGTTTACCTATTGCATCCTGCTTAATTTTATAAACCCACTTACACTTGACGATATTAGTATTTGTAGGCCGATCTACTAATGACCACACGCCATTCTGAATGAGCGCGGAGTATTCTTTTTGCATAGCCGACCGCCATTCTTCACTACAAGGCGACGACATGGCGTCATCATGTGTTAGCGGTTCGACGTCATCGCGAACTAGCATAGAGAGATCAGACATATCATAGTCGTCATACCTCGTCGGTAGCATACTGCGCGTACTGCGAACGGGTCGCGGAGTGACGCTCACAGCCACTGGGCTGGTCACCACTGCTTTCCCTTCACGAGGCGACTCGTTGACCGCACCAGTGCTGCCACCTGCAGCGCCAGACGCGCTACTCTCGCAGCCCATTTCTGCCTCATCACCAGTACAGTACTCCAACTCAGGATCTGAAATCAGTGATGAATTAACATTAGAATTTGACACCACAACATTATCACCATTTGAACAAATAATATTATCAGAATTATCATTGAGAATATTTAAATTACTATTCAAAATTGTATTATCATTATCAATAGAGATATTCAAATTATTGTTCAAAATTGTACTATCATCCGATGTCAAATTGGAATTATTAAAATGTACTGAAACATTATTCATATTATCCTTCGAAGTAATGTCAATATCATTTACAAATTTATTTTCTAAAAATGCTACATTCCGTGAATAAACAATTTGCTTGGGGTTACAAGGGTTCACAAGTCTATAACCTTTTGAGGTCTCACCATAGCCAACTAAAACAAACATTTCAGATTTGGCATTCAACTTGCTAGTACGCCTCTGCTCTGGAATTAAACTATAGGCAATGCATCCAAATACACGTAAATGACTGAGATTCACTGGAGAACCGGTCCAGACCTGCTCAGGAATCGAACCTGCTAAGGCACTGGTGGGACATCTGTTTTTTAGATAAATTGCAGTCATAAGAGCCTCGCCCCAATATTGCTTGTCAAGACCAGCCTCCAGTAACATGCATCGTGCCTTCTCCATTAAAGTTCTATTCAGGCGTTCTGATACTCCGTTCTGCTCCGGGCAGTACCTTATAGATTTCTGGTGAACTATTCCCTCCTGTCTTAAAAATGAGGCAAACTTTTCATTGCAGTATTCCCCACCTCCATCAGACCTAAGACACTTTATAGACCAACCTGTTTGTTTCTCGACTAAGGCTTTAAAATTTACAAAACAAGACATTACCTCAGACTTCCTACGCAAAAGGTATCCAAACGTCTTCCTGGTGTGATCGTCCGTGAAAGTGACCAGATATCTCGCCCCTCCAAAACTGCAAACAGACATCGGCCCACATACATCCGAATGTATGAGCTCTAGCGGTTGTGTAGCACGCGTCGCCTGCCCTCTGGGAAAAGGCACCGCGGTTTGCTTTCCCTCCAGACAGCGCACACACCCATTGAGTCCCAGTTTGAGATCTTCCATCTGCAACATGAGACCACAATTATCCCGCAGAGCACACATACCTCCATATCCAAGATGGCCGAGTCTCTTATGCCAGACACTAGCCGGCACTGCAGCAACCATTGCAGTCGAATCCCTCTGCACTCCATCCTGCAGAGTGGCCGAAGACTGCTCCTGCGAAATCTTATTAGCACACGAGACAACCCTACCATTTAATTTGTAAACACCATTTATTTTTCTAGCAGAAAAAACAAGCCCACCTTTATCATAAACATCACAGGAATTTTTACCAAACGAAACAGTGAAACCCTTTTCAGTCAGTTTGCTCACCGACAACAAATTAGTGGATAAATTAGGAACATACATAACATCAGTGAAAAACAAGTCATTACCATTATGTGAAATTTCTATTCTACCTGTACCGAAGCTAGTCAATCTGTCACCATTTGCTATACACACTTCACTAAGATTGTGTCTAAAGTCTTTAATGAAGTATTCTTTCCTGTTACACATATGCGAAGAACAGCCCGAATCAATAATCCAATCCTCCTGGTGAACTGTCAAAGCTGCCGCTGTAGCAACCAAAACAGCATCTCGGTATTGATTCTCGTTTTTGTTTTTCTTCTGGAATTTATAACATTTTGATTTAATGTGTCCAGGCTTCTTGCAAAAATGGCAGACAATCTTCTTCCTCGACATGAAAGCCACATTTTCATTACAGGTAACATCGCTATTATTCTTCCTATATTCTTCTTGTAATAAACGAGATCTTACAATTTCACTTGACAAAGTTTTATTGATGTTAGCAGTCTCCAGATTCGACACTAGCACGTCAAACTCCTGAGGCAGTCCGCTGAGTAAAATTTCAGCAACTTCATCATCTGCAATTACCCTGTCGATGTCAGCCAGCTGCTGAACTAATACCATCACGCCATTAATATATTCAGACATGTTAGAGTAGTTTGAATATTCTATTCGATGCAGCTGTCTCAATAGTAAGACACGCCTATAAAGACCTTTGTCTTCAAATACATCTTTTAGCTTTCTCCATGCTTCTTTAGCGGTGGTAGCATCGCGAACATACTGGTACAACGATGATTGGATGCTCAGGCAAATGTGCGCGAGCGCACGTGCATCATGCGTAGTGTCGGGATCAGTTCCTTCCACGCAACCCCAAAGCCCGTCCAGCGTAAGAATCATCTTAATCGCGAACTTCCATGCATTGTAATTTTGCACACCATTCAACTTTTCAACATGTGTGTTAGACAAAATCGGCCCATGTATCGATTGGCCATTTTCGGCGTCCGATGGCGGAGCCATTTCGAAAATAAACAAGCCACACTGATGCTCACACTCACACGCCAAATACAGTTGGTACTCACGGCTGTTTCAAAAGCTGTGTTCTTCATTAACTCTGGGCACATAACCTCTAGCAGAGTGCGGCGGCGTGGAGATTCAGGAAAAACATCAGCGGGCGGCAAATAACAATCCAGCAACCTTCAGGAACAGCCTCGTTTATTATTGAACACATTTATATGAGTTATTGCAGTAATTACTTAGGATTAATACAGATTTGATATTGGGAATTAAACAATGCATGCTATACGCAAGGAGGACGAAACGGAAGAGGCAGATCGATGTTGCCACAGTATTTTCATCAAAAAATACATACAAAATCATTGCCATATTAAATGCTGATCTCATAAGGATTACCATACATTAACACTGATAAATATGGCCTTAGAAAAATTCTTTAAATTTCCAGCTACAACTACACGTGATGCACATCGTTTGTTAACAAAGAATACTATCGAAAAATTCTAGACTTACTAATTTGAATAATCATAACTTCCTCGTGACTGATGTTTGCTAGAAAGTAACGAGTTAATCTTGTGCGTTGATATATGACTTTATCATAATAAGTATTACATAATATATGAACAAGTAATTGTCTTTGCATATATAGCTTCATAATAGAAGACACTGTAATTGTAAATCGTTTCGAAAGTTACTGTCTAATAATTTTTTATTTCTTAGGATTTTCTCATCCCAGCAAAATAAACCAGATAAACATTTAACCTCACCCTGTATTTAGAAGCAAATAAAATTAATTCTATTAATACTGAGTTCATTGTCATTTAAAAAATAGTAGTCACTATCAGACATCTTTGTTTGTAATGACAAAACAAAAATGCACTATCAAAGTCAAGACAAGGTAACTTATAAAGGTTACGAAAACAAATGACGCAAGTAAATATTCGCAACAGACGCAAACATACGTCTGGGATTATGGCAAAAAAGATAAACAAAAAGTTCACTCTCTTGCAAGTTTTGGATGTTTCGATCTAATATCAAATTGTACGAAGTTACTATTTATCTAAGAATTTATTAAGATAAACTTCAACTTTTTATAAAGAATGGTTTTCATAACAATTTTAAAACTATATGGGACTGATCATATTAGTAAAAGTAGTAACTGATGTGTGTGTGTGTGGTTAGCATAACTGAAAAACTATAGAAATAGTGAAGATAATTTTTTTCTTAAAATTAATGTTCAACACCACGATCGATGAAACGTATTATCTAAGAAATCCATATATTAGAATCCATAATAAATACCTAAACGATAGATTCCTATAAAGAAATTGAATCGCCGCAGGAATACACACGGTCTTCCAGATCCCATTTTTTTATGGATTCCTATGTGAATTTTTATACGAAATAATATAAAATATTTTTTATACAAACATTTTTTTCTTGAGGAGCCCATTTTGCGCCATTCTCCCCTATATACATATACACATAACTATTGGTTTGAACAAAAATGCAATGTTATTGTTATTGGTTTATCCGTTTAAGTTTATAAGTAGATTATAGTTATTATGATAAAAAAAAAATTATCTGTTATTTTTAAGGGTAATGATATTCTATAGTCAAATCAAACGTTGCTTAAATATCTAACTAAAAAAAAATACAAGACTCGATACAAGTAATACTGTATTGTATGATAGAAAAATACTATTCTAAGTACAGAAATAATTTGCAATTCATAAGTATACCTCATTTTAATTTGAATTGTAATAGGTTTTAAATTATGAATTGATAAAGTTTTAAAAGTTTATGATTTGGGCATAAATTTCCATTTGTTATTAGCTTTTGAGAATTGAACAAAAATAACGAATAGCGTTTAGAAATGGAGTATTGTATCACATAACTTCATTTGATGATGACAATTGTCATAATGGCACCAGTAAAACTGAATATTTTTTTTTGCCACAGCTAGTGTTTTAAAAGTTTCGACTTGACAATTACTTCTGGCTAATGCATAGAATTCTTTAGACGAGTAAGAAAGCAAACGAGCAAGAGGGTCACCAGGTGGCAACTTGGCAAGTGATTAAGTACTGCTGCGCGTTGGAATGCGATGCAACACCAGAAGTTTGCAGATGCGTTGTCAACCTATAATGAAATAGCTCATGTCGTACTTACATAGTTATATTATTCGGAGCGATAATTATGGTTTGCAGCGACTTTGGCGCCATCTGACATCCAGTAGGAGAACTCGTAGCGACTCCCAGCGCCATCTAGTCATCGAATATAATAACTTCTAAGTGCTGTTCTCAATCACGCTGACGAAGTTTCTAAAGTCAGTTGCTTATAGGTACAAACTTCTAACTCTTCTCTATCGTGGTTTTGTCATTCAATACGCTCTTGCTGTTACTTATTTTTAAAAAGCGTTTTTCAATAAAAAGACATGTCATGATTGTTCAACTTGTTTCTAATGCTAAAAAAAACGAAGTATAAGTAAGTCTGTCTGTCCTGTATTCTGTATTCCTATTTATTTAATCGTAGGTATGGCAATTTACACAGTCGATTATTAACTATCTTATACTGTATTCCTATGCTGGCATCAGACTTGGTTATTACAGTGAGTGCTAAAAACGGAGTAGTGCAGACACACACCACCCTTAATCAATCCGTAATTGAAACTTAATAACATAAGTAACAGAAAACCTAACTTAGGCAATATTTCAAATCTCCATAATTCATGGAAAAAGATAAAACAGGGATACTTGCTCGAACCCATTCAGATCGCATCTGAGCGATCGATTAAATTATTCAGTCGTTTCGATCGTTTTGTACCCATTTGCATAGAAACGAGATCAGACAAGGCAGAAGTCACAAGTCGCAGCCGAAATGAAATCCCGATTATTCCGAGATTGGTGAGCGCTGCCTAATGCCCTGTAGAGAGAAATTTAATTTTCTACACGATGAAACTTTTCATTACACTCGGGTAGGTGCAAGTGGTTTGAAGTGCTGTTGGGGCGAATGGTCTCTGTTGCAGCTACATAATAAGTATGAACATAATAGGTAGGTACTTAATGAATTTTTCTTAAGTTTCGACAAGGTGAAACTATCTAGACTAATAGCGACTAGCGCTTAGTCGATGCAACTTGTGAACAAAGGGCTGGCAGTTTTCTCTCTCAAAGAATCAGCACTGCTATTCAGCGAGGCAACGCTGCCAGCCTTTTGGGCACCATGCCACGGGGGCTTTATTTAGATTTAATTTAAGTAGTTTTAAGTTTTAGTTTAGATTTAATGTCATTGTAAATTGCTTTTATTATGTAAATAAATGTACTAATTCATATTTCTAGACTAATTCGAATGTAACGGTGTGAAATTTATGTATATGCATTTATATAAATATCTTTTCTATGCGGCCGATTTGGAATTTACATGTCACTTCCGTACAAATTCTAACCTAAAAGGACAAATTTATATTGGGACATACACAGTTCAGACACAGATGACAGAGAGTTTTTTTTTCGAATTTTACTTAACAAAATGGTATGTCACGGTACCTACGAAACTTGGTTATGTAAGTAGACAAATATAAATTAACAAAGTGCTTCTAAACTTTCAGTACCTAGGTAGGTAATAATAATAATGTACTTAAGTACTTAATTGTATCATTTTGTTCTAACATTTTTCAATAAATTTTACGGAATTTGAAGTTTTTAACATACTCTACTCATTATGGTGGATCTAATTAGGTAGTTTAAGGGCTGTTTTTAGTTTATTTTCATAGCGCACACACTTACGATAGGTAAGTACCTACCTAGCTACTTAAGTAAATTGCACTAACAAAAAAAGGGTAAGTACTTACCTAATTGTAACCTTTCGGTATATTCACTTAAAGGCTCAATTAAACTACCTAACCTACTTAGTTTTGTAATCTTGAACTTACGTAACCTAATAATTACCTTAGTATATTTATAACAGGTAGGTACTTGTACATAATAATGGTGGGAAACAAACAACAATCGTCAATTAACATTGAATCTATGCTTACACCTACTAGTCCAATTAAAAACAAGTCGTTATAAGCAATAATTTAATTAAGCATGATATCACACAAACTTACGAACTAACTTTCGAACTAATAAAGTAGGTACCAATTCTAATACTTAAACACTATAAAGTAGTAGGTAGGTACATACAGTCAGCACCAAAAGCAACTTGCCACTTTAGGACCATTTAACGCATTCGTTGCACTGCACATGATTTTGTCAAACATGTATAACGTCACAGAACTATAACAGTATAGAAGGAAAAAGTGTATGTACCTCGGGTGCCGAAAAGAAGGGCTAAGAACCTCATGGTCGTTCCAGCTTCCGAACGCTTTCCGCGTGCGATGTCAGGTTTTAAAACAAAATAACTTATTGTTCAATAATTGACTGTTCAAACACCACCACAAAAGTTGAAGCTGTTAATAGAGGCATTTCCCAACTAAATTACACACATGATGACAAAATACGCATAAGGAAAATGTTACAAGCTCGGTTCTTAAACAAATGGATGAACTCTTAGTAGCGGCAAGTTTCAAAAGACTAACCCTGTTATTCATAAACCTGTATTAACTAAAATGCCGTTATAGTTCGTTTGTCCCTTTTTGTCACATTGATATTTCCGCTAGTAAGAAGAAGACAAAACCTATTTTAGCTAACAGAGGCTTAGTGACGTTTATGAATAAGGGCACAAGTGATGAGCTGCTTTCGAAGCTGATTCTACCTACTTCTGTATCTGTCTATAATCTACTTTAGGTACTTATAGGGCACAGTCACACAAAATTAAAGTTTTTATTATAGACACCTAGGTACTTAGTACTTTCTCATTAAGTGAAATGTAAAATTTCTTCGAGAAATAAAGTTCTTTAACCATAATGTTGGGTCATTGTGGAAAGTTTACCATGAACGTCATAATGAGTACCCAATTACTGCTGCTAAAAAAATGATACTGTAATTAATTACCATGACATTTAATATTGCAAGGAGGTCACATTCCACGATTAAATCAACATTATTTTGCAGCCTTCGCAAACTAGGATTTCCGCCACGGAAATAAAGACAAGTCTCTTTCTAACCAATTTACTGTTAGTGCAAAGGATGGACACAAAAAGTCCGCCCAAAAAGTCTAGAAATTAAACGAGGAAGCCACTTTCTTAGTAACTCCACCTGCTTCATCCGTTAATCCTGCCGCTAAGCAGCAGTAATTGCAATGTTCTGTTCCTGTATGTGCAGTAAGACATCCGAGGAAATCACGGGCACAAGAGGCATTTCATCTTAGACCTATAGGTTGGCAACGCATCTGCAGTTACTCCGGGGTTGCGGGTGTTTATGGGCCGTGGTGATTTTTCTTACCATTAAATGACCCACTCGCTCGTTTAGACAAACGACCCCCATCGTATAAAAAAACTGCCGCATTTATGACGTATATTGGTTAAATAAGTATGTATTATATAGGCAACAAATTCTGTATGAGAATCGTAGTTCCTTTTTCCTTCATCTTCTAGATTTTTTGATTGGTCTATGTCTGCGGTAAACTTCAGTATGCTATAGCACGCTAGGCAAGGTGTTACTATACTAGGGTTACCAGATGGAAAACTGAAAATCCGTGGAAAAAGCTTGATTTCCATTGAAAAATCCCGAGATTGTGTAACAATTTGCAAATTTTCTCGCAAACGTAATTATGTGGAAAAAAGTCAAATTATTGGTTTAGTGCACTGGATGATACGATAAGTACCTAGCATAAGGTTTAATAGATTATCTAGATGTTGATTTTATTTTCATGATTTTTTAAAAATATAATAGAGTCGATCTTTTTTTTTTTATTAAAAGTCAGCGTAGTTTTTTTTATTAAAACGTTTAATAAAAATATTTAAAAATCAACTCTATTTTATAAAAAAAAAACCTGAAATTTCCTGAGATTTCCGAAATCCGGCGAAGATCCGGCAATCAGGAGAAGAGTCTAAAAATCCTGAGAACCCAGGACAAATCCTGAGATATGGTAACCTATACTATACTAACTCGCTACCAGAAACAAGTAAAACAATGACTGCCAATCTTCATACTAACTTGCATAGCTCCGAAATATAAGGTTTACTAGATGGCGTTGTTTAGCATTTATGGGAGTAAATACCCCGGCTAATCAACACCACCTAGTGAATATAATTCGGAGCTATGCAAGTTAGTGTGGAGATTGGAAGCCTTTATACGTATTACTTGTGCCTACTCGCTACTAAGACTTCTATTTAAGGGGCGAAGAGTTCGTCAAAAGGAACGTTTTTGTACAGTTTGTTGATTATTTCATGAACTTTGTTGGCAACTGCTTTGGTGTAGGGGGGCCCAATCTCCTTTATCAGGTCCCTCCAATTGTCGTTCATGACCTGGTTGATTGTGTCACCTGGAAACAAAAAAAAACATTTTAAATACAAGCTTTTTTGGTGATTCTTGTTGGCTGTGTCTATATGCATTTGTCTTCCAATATAGGTACACAGCCTTACCAGATACAAAGTGAATCCGACTACTAGAAGTGGGTCAAATTTAACTAGCAGGATTTAACCCAAACAACAAGGCAAGTTAAATTAAAGCTTGTAAAAAAATAGTTTTTTTACACAAAAAAAGGCGACTGAAGATGACGAGTTATTTAAACGGTACTGGAAATTATTTGCGAGTTGCAATACATCGTTGTTGTCAATCGCTCGCTTTTAAATCCATAGCCTTGCATTTCTGCAATGCATTGCAAGTCAGGAAAAATGATTCCTGTTAAGCTTAGCTTAAGTTTTCCCGTAATAGGTATATTTTTATGAGGCACAAAATTAATGAAAATAGGATATAAATGCTATCGTTCGTATTTCCTTCCAGAACCAATGTCACCGATTTTTCCTCTCCACTTGCTATTAATACACACGCAAAAACACTACGCAATCGCTACACAATTATGTACTAGTGTAATTACACTCTGTGGATGAGTTTTCGCAATTAAAAATGCTGTAAGACACCATTTTAGAGCACATGTACCATGAGCAATACTGAGTCCTAATTTGCACACTTGTGGTGTCACAAGCGCAGCGACAAGATCCCGCTAGCATAACACTTCTATCCTCTTTTTACCCGACTACGAAACGCAAAGGAGGGTAATGTGTTTAACGGCCTATGTATGTATGATGTATATATTTATAATAAATAATAAATAAATATCATGGGACAAATTGACACCAATTGATCTAGTCCCAAACTAGGCAAAGCCTGTACTATGGGTACTAGACAACGGATAATCATACTTATATAGATAAATACATACTTATATACATATTAAACATCCAAGACCCGAGAACAAACATTCGTATTCATCATACAAACATCGGCCCCGACCGGGATTCGAACCCGGGACCCAAAGCTTCATAGTCAAGGTCTCTAACCACTAGGCTATTCGGTCGTCCGCATGTCCGTATGTATGTATGTTTGTTCCTTTGTGGCACTCTAGAGACCGAACGCGTGGGCCGATTTTAATTATTAGTTCTGTGTTATATAGGTACTTAAAATAATTCATTCACTTCAACTTGAACTACCACGCTTGATGAGATCGTTCCATGACAAATCATTAAACAGGAAAAAGCCTCGGTCATGCATCAATGCTATATCTAAAGATTTTCACAAGTGATAAGTATAGGTACTACATAATTATTTGCATTTACGACTATTATACTGAGAACTTGAACAATTAGCTCATGTTTTGTGAGCTTGGGTAATTCCCTAAGCACTCGACAAACTCGTGTAGGAATTATGCGAGAGTTTTGCGCGTTTTCGTTAATTTACGTCTTGATCGTGATCACGTTAACCTGTCAAATACTATGAGCATAGTACGTTGCCAATACGTGCCGCTAGAGGCGCTCCCAATTTGCCCATAGAAATTAAGACGTCAATAAATAATAATAAATAATAAATATCATGGGGCAATTGACACCAATTGACCTAGTCCCAAACTATAGGCAAAGCCTACTATGGGTACTAGACAACGGATAAACATACTTATATAGATAAATACATACTTATATACATATCAAACATCCAAGACCCGAGAACAAACATTCGTATTCATCATACAAACATCTGCCCCGACCGGGGATCGAACCCGGGACCTCAAGCTTCATAGTCAGGGTCTCTAACCACTAGGCTATCCGGTCGTCAACGGTCGTTAACGAGAACACGTTCGAGACGTTTTTTTTGTATCAAGAACTGTGCCCTGAGCACGACTTGTCGAATCCTGCGTTACGTTACGGTTATCGTATCGAGATCGAGAAATCTCATACTAAATTTTAGTTCCAAATACGCTCACGGGCGGGCGCTGTTCCAAACGTCATACAAACTCGTTATAGTTTACTATTCGATTTTACGTGACGCAGGATTTGACAAGTCGTGCTTAGGGCACTGACACTAGAGGCACGGTTTATTAGCAAAACCGTGCCAGTGCACGGTCTTGGAGTGTGATGTGACCATCTTTAGAAATCGTAACCTATCTAAAAAGGAAGGTCGGAAGACGTAAAATGTCATGATTCCGTAACATCAGGGAGTGGATGGGCATCAAGACAAAACAGCGGAGCAGCTATTTAGACTGGCTATGAATAGGGTTTTAAGGTTTAAAGAGTTGACTGCCAACCTTCAGTGATGAAGTGGCACTACCAGAAGAAGAAGAACCCGTACAAAGTGCCCCTATTGTGTGATTGTGGCGGCTACTTACCCAAAGACGCGCCTCCAAGCAGGTTTGTGAGGTGGAACCACACCTTGCCGTAGGTCTGGCTCTGCTTCAGGTCGTAAGTCTCCATGTGTTCTACTCCGTTGGAATTGCGGACCTTCCTTATTTTATACTTGATCAGGATATCTGTGTCGACTGAAAGACAAACATATTTTCGTAAAAAAAAATCGGTTAGAAATTACTTTTAATTTTTATGAACTTGGTGCATAAAATGGTCAAAATGAGCAGAAAAAGGGGTAACTAATTATTTATTTCTTTTCGTTTTATACCTGCCAATTACACGCAAACGCAAGCACAAAAAAATACTTTTTTTATAGCAGTAGGAAGGCAAACGATCAATCGGGTCCCTGCTGGTAAGTGATCACCGCTGCCCACAAACATCTGATACACCACAGGGATTGCAGATGCTTTGCCAACCTAGATGGGTAAGATGATATTACCCCTGGTGCCCGTAATTTTCCCGGCTGTCAGTCTATACAACAAAAACAATCCAATCAATACTACAATTGTCTACAATCAATTAGTTCGTGAGACCAAAAAACTAGGTATACACATACCTACCTAGTTTTTTGGTCTCATTATTATTAAGATAAATGAGGTACCTCTTGTCTATACAATACTGAATACTCCTAAGTTTGTTTTGTATATTTCGAAATCAGCCTAATAAGTAAATAAGTAATAACTTCGTCCAAACTCAATCGGCACAGGATTTCTTCGGTTTTTACGACGCGATTTACATAGGCCCGCAATGTAAATCTTTAATCAAGTAAGAACTCTCCCCGGAAAAAAAACTGAATGTAATTAGAACGGTATTTTATAACGAGAGGCTTCGTAACATACCTATAAGTATCTACTTACAATACAATACAATACAATACAATAACTCTTTATTGAACACCACATAACAGGCAAAACAAGAAATAAGAGGCACAAAGAAAATACAAGGTAACAACTACTACAGCTACAACTACTTAATGTATATCACACCACCAAGTCTCAAAATAGTCAAACAGACTAATGAGAAAATATTGCTTACACTGTTCTGTAATTAAATAATTTACGAGATTAACATTGTGATTTCAACATGGCGCCTGTAATTTTCCGTGATTAAACACGGCCCCCTTTGATTATTAAGATATTTGCGTAATCAACCCGCTCTGGGTGAAGGCAAACTTTGTCGTGCTAAGATCCAAGTGTAAATTGTCAATTTATGCCTATTTAGCATTACCTACAAATAAAACTCATAATCATAATAACGGTGGCAATTACAAGTTAACAAGACTTAGACTACAAATAAAAACCTACACGTGTTCTTATTAATCAATTGGTCAATTGAGCTGTGATATCATAGGAGGTACAGTCAAGGCCACAAGCAGTACAGTCAAGCAAGCAAGCTATAGCGTATACGTATACGTAACGTACATAACATCATCGACACCAGCCTTTTTTACGTTCCACTGTCGGGCATACGTCCAACTACGTATACATTTGACAATAATTATATGTTTTATTACAAGATTTATAATGTGGTTTCCCGTAAAAATGTAAAAAGTAGCCTATATGTCACTCGCCAGCCTTTTAACTAACTGCATATAAAAATTAAATAATCCATCACAAAACCACAAAAAAATAAAGGAGTTTCCCGTGGGAATGAGATAATTATATTCCCGTAGTAAAAAGTAAGCCTGTGTCACTCTCCAGCCCTTCAACTGTGTAACATTAAAAAAGACAAACGAACAAAAAAACACAATTTCACATTTATATTGTTGATGTTGTTTTGTCGTCAATCAGTCGCAGTACTGTTTTGTAGGTTACTGTCATATGAATCATCTTAGGGCAATGCTTGTTGTTGTTGTTGTTGTTGTGTCGTCAGTCAAGATTATATCAATATTACGTATAATATGAAGTATAATATAATATAATATTGAAGTCAAAAGTCTTTGACCAGTGTGTGTTGCCAGTGACTTACGGATCTGAGACGTGGGCGCTAACGATGGGCCTCATAAGGAAGCTCAAAGTCACTCAGAGGGCGACGGATAGCCCTATGCTCTGGGTTTCTCTGCGGGACAGAATCAGAAATGATGATATCCGCAGTAGAACTAAAGTTACCGACATAGCCCGAAGTATTGCGAAACTTAAGTGGCAGTGGGCGGGGCACATTGCTCGCAGAACTGGCGGCCGATGGGGTCAGAAGGTTCTCGAATGGCGTCCACGGACCGGGAGACGAGCTGTCGGTAGGCCTCCAACAAGATGGAGCGACGACCTAGTAAAGATCGCGGGACCGCGGTGCATGCGGAAAGCACAAGACCGGTCAGAGTGGAGAGCCTTGGGGGAGGCCTATGTTCAGCAGTGGACGTCTTTCGGCTGACATGATGATGACATGATGACGTATAATATAATAATTAACTCACGAGTTTTGACAGTTATCTTTCCGTTGCCTTGGAAGGGGATGAGCAGCAGCCTGCCGTCGGTTTCGTAGTCTCCCTGGAAGGTCATGTTGCCGAACAACTTCATCAGTCCTGAGTTCTTGTCAAAGTTCCACCTATAAAATACATAGAAGTTAGAACATCGCACGGAAAGCAGTGTCTATGTGCAAAATTTCAAGGTCCAATACATATTTTAAGGGCTGTGCGTTGATAGATGACCCAGTGAGATTACCATTTTATATAATTTATACACAACACAATTTCATGTAAGGTACATACATAACATGAACTGAATAAATACCTTGCAAAATTACATTGACTTCTTGAACTGAACTGGGGTCTCATTTGGCGAAAACGTTTGGCAGCAAAAAAATATTAGCGTAGTGATTACATATTTTCGATTTTAAATATTCCGAACGAATTAAGTAAAATCTTTTTTATCAGGTAATATACTAGTAGGTAAGTAGATATCTAGGTACATTCTAATCTAAATTTAGTAACAGGCGGAACAAGAGCATTTTAATTATGATAATTAATTCTGAAAATTTTGTCGCTCTGTACAACCTATACCTACTTAGGTACTTTAGGAAGCAAACTAAGAAAAATCTAATCACATTGTATGTCTCAACTGCCTTTCGTTTAACTTTAAACTTTGTATAGGTACTTACTTGGTTACTTAATTATTGGCAGGTACCACTTAACTTACTATTTGCATCATCAAAAGTGAGTTCTATTAGGCACTTATTTTGGTCGCGAAGACAAACTCTTTTAAGCAGCAGAAAAAGCAATTCACATTTAACTTTAAAGTACTTAACACGTTTTGTAACCATTGCTTAAATATCAAGTTCAATGAACGTTCACCATATTTTTGGATTTATTTCATATTTATGTATGGAAATAACTTTTGTAAGTGGCCGGTTTACCTTCAGTAAGCCGGCCGAAAATCGTGCAAAGTAGCATTGCGTGGCGGTGGCCTTAGGAATATTACTGACCTGCAAAATGATTACACCTAGCTTGCAAGGACTCTTTTTTTTTTACCTAACATGTCTGTCTATTCTTAGCGCCCGTAAAGTCAAATGTAAAGGCAAGTGAACCAAGAAAGTAGTAAAAAAAATTGGTTTTCTTTTTAAACTTTTCTTGAGAGTCTTGCCTTTTGGCAAGAGTTGTTGTTGAATGGATACTATTTTCAATTTTACTTAAACTGCTAAGTAGGGATGTGTGTTATTAATTAAAGAAGACGCGAGTGACGATTGTTCAATACCTACTCGTATAACACATTTATCTAGTCTTTAAAAAAACGTCAAACAAAACAAAACTACAGTCAATTAAAATTAAATAACCACCAATTTAAAATAAATAACAATAAATTCAAAGACTAAAGATGTGACATCGATCGCTGCTCACTTATTATTATTTATTACAAGTGTTGTTTCTAAGCACTCAATAATTAAAGGAATAATTTTACTAGTATGCACATAAATTATTTATGTCAAGTTACCTACGAGTCATTAAATCACGTAACTGGGTACATAATCAATAGAATTGGATTAATAACTAATAGTAATAATATACATAACAATGTCGTAAGACATAGTATGTGTTGCTAATTCTTCTGTTTTTTTTAACGTTGTAAACAAAACCAGTGGATTTTGGTTTATTATTTGCCTGGTTCTAAATGTACATTTTAAGATAAAGCAGCTTTATAAAATCGCCGGTAGGTTTTTTTTTTTTTTTTTTTATTACCATGCATACCTATAATGCAGATAATTTAATGCACCGTAATAAGATAATGTATAAATCCATCGCAACGGACAGCCTCGACATTTTAATTTCAAAGTCCCATACATCAAAAACGGCGGAAATTATTTTAATGAATCATAGCTTACAACGATTTCGATCAAGTAAGTAAACGCTTTTTTGTACAGAAAATACACAAAAATAAAGGAAATAAAGACAATTTACAAACAATGAGATACAAGTACAAAGGCGGACTTATCCCTATGCGGGATCTCTACCAGTCAACCTTAGATTGGTAGAAAAGAGTAGTCAATTAAGGGATCGACCAAAAGTGTGTTTATAATTACAAATAGTAAAGGCAAATAAATAATAATAAATTCATACACTACTAAAAAACCTGTATACGTATAAATATACACATTTAATACATATACTAAATAATGAACATAGTTAATAAATGATAATTCCAATATATTTAAGGACAAGGTGTCAGTCAGCCACGTCCTCTTCAAGTTATCCCTAAACGAATACACGGATGGCTGATTTAGGTCGGTAACCGATTCCGATTCAGAGAGGTATAGAGGAGCAGAAGGATTGAAAAGAATGTTGAAAAGCAATATGGACGTTCCTACGGTCCCTGATAGGCAACTATTACAACTGCGCGAAAGTGCGATACATGATCATACTTACGGAGCCCAAAAATGTATCGAATACATATATTCTGCAGGCGATCGAGCTTATCAAATAGCCCCTCACTAAGGTCCAGGTAACCATAATCAAGCAGCGGTATCAAAAGAGCTAAAAAAGCTAAAAGAGCTAGCCTGATTCTGCTTTGGAGCGGCAGAAAATTCTGCAAGCGTCTGAGCGAGTGAAGCGAGGCAAAGAGTTTCCGACTGACCTCAGCAACTTGAGCCGACCAGGAGAGCGTCTGGTCCATAATGATTCTCAGATTTCTGACGGTAGGTGAGGAAGGAATAACTTTACCATCAAAATATTGGAACGACCAAGTCAGAAATCCGAGAAATAAAATGTGAACTTCCAATCACGATCGCTTGCGTCTTCCTTCTGGTCGCCAATGGTGATAAGTACAGCATTAATGTGATTAAACTAGTATTAAAAATATTTGCATACCGTATCAAAGATGCCCCTCTTGACATTGTTTATACAGAGTGTCACGTCTGATTTTGGTGATAAGTATGATTTTCTTACTTAAGAAAGATAATTCTAGTGATATCCATCCGCTTCCGGAGCTACTATTATCCTTCAGAGAATCACAGAGACAGGTACATTATGCATAATTGAACACATTTTGAGCTGGGGGTTAAAAATGTACCCACCTGACTTCTTTCACCTCCATTTTCTTCAGCCCTTTTAGTATTAAATGTACCCACCTGACTTCCTTCATCTCCATTTTCTTCAGCCCTTTTAGTATTAAATGTACCCACCTGACTTCCTTCACCTCCATTTTCTTCAGCCCTTTTAGTATTAAATGTACCCACCTGACTTCCTTCATCTCCATTTTCTTCAGCCCTTTTAGTATTAAATGTACCCACCTGACTTCCTTCACCTCCATTTTCTTCAGCCCTTTTAGTATTAAATGTACCCACCTGACTTCCTTCACCTCCATTTTCTTCAGCCCTTTTAGTATTAAATGTACCCACCTGACTTCCTTCATCTCCATTTTCTTCAGCCCTTTTAGTATTAAATGTACCCACCTGACTTCCTTCATCTCCATTTTCTTCAGCCCTTTTAGTATTAAATGTACCCACCTGACTTCCTTCATCTCCATTTTCTTCAGCCCTTTTAGTATTAAATGTACCCACCTGACTTCCTTCACCTCCATTTTCTTCAGCCCTTTTAGTATTAAATGTACCCACCTGACTTCCTTCACCTCCATTTTCTTCAGCCCTTTTAGTATTAAATGTACCCACCTGACTTCCTCCATCTCCATTTTCTTCAGCCCTTTTAGTATTAAATGTACCCACCTGACTTCCTTCATCTCCATTTTCTTCAGCCCTTTTAGTATTAAATGTACCCACCTGACTTCCTTCATCTCCATTTTCTTCAGCCCTTTTAGTATTAAATGTACCCACCTGACTTCCTTCATCTCCATTTTCTTCAGCCCTTTTAGTATTAAATGTACCCACCTGACTTCCTTCATCTCCATTTTCTTCAGCCCTTTTAGTATTAAATGTACCCACCTGACTTCCTTCATCTCCATTTTCTTCAGCCCTTTTAGTATTAAATGTACCCACCTGACTTCTTTCACCTCCATTTTCTTCAGCCCTTTTAGTATTAAATTCTTGCTCTTTATGTTGAAAGTTCCGGCTTTGGCCGTGATTTCTTCGAGCGCCAAAGGATCTAAGGGCTCCAGCCCGAACTGAGGGATTCCCTTGGAGAACTCTGACTGGATGCTTCTGGCTTGCTTTGTCACGCATTCCGTCAGATGCTCGGCGGGTAGACTTCGTGAACATGGCTGGATGTATGATGCTGAAATTATAACATAACCGCTGGTTGCAAGTCTCGACTTTTGGTAGTCGACGACTATGTTTATATTTTATCCTTGACCTGGAGGTCATCTTGAGGTCTGGTTTTTTTTAGATCACGTTGTCGAATAATAATGTAGAGGTCCTCAGACACAAAGTAATATGGGTCTAATTATTAATTAAATAAGACGAATCATCACAGTTGCTCCTAATAACTTTGCCCAGTACTCCTAATTATGTAGAAGGTAGTAAAATGTAATATAGACCGGATTACTTATTTTATGATTCAAGACAGGTAAATAAATTAAAGTTGCAAGCACAAGCCTCTTTAACTGTAAACTAGCACCTCGTAAATCTTTACTATTTACTAAAGCAATTGAGTGAACAATAAGATAACCCCTTTTCTAAGCTGGTATTACAGTTAAATTTTATTGCTATTACAAGTTTAGTAACACTACATTAAGCATAATAGTTTGTATTAACATGCCTTCTAATATTTTCAGAGTCGCCAAAATGATTGCGTTTTGTTCTAATTTATAAAAAAAACCGGCCAAGTGCGAGTCGGACTCGCGCACGAGGGTTCCGTAGAAAGATTTTAACGGTTTTCCCCAGTGTTTTAAGAAGTCCAGTGTTAGCAGAGCCCTGTTCCTAAGCAAAATGTACGCAGTGTGGGGTCAACTTATATTGGTCTGCGAAATCTACAGACAGACATAAAATTTTTAGATTTTGAGACTTTTCGGAGTGGCTGTGCTAAGAGCTACCTTCATACCAAATTTCAAGTTTCTAGGACAACTGGAAGTACCCTTTAGGTTTTCAAAGTACGGCAATTTGTATGGAAACGACCTTTATAATGACTGTATCTTTTATGGACTAAAAACAATTTCTTTGCTCACCCGCGACCACCAATCTATTGATTGTATCTTTTGATTGCGTTGACTTAGAAGGTTGATTTTTTCAGAGCTTCAAGGGACCGAAAGCTTGAGTATTTGATATTAATTTCAGTATGCTACCTCCACGCGTTCCAGAGAAAAAGGGTCTTGACAGACTGATAGATAGACAGACAGACAGACAGACGGACAACAAAGTGATCCTATAAGGGTTCCGTTTTTTCCTTTTGAGGTACGAAACCCTAAAAAACACGAAACTTTGTAAATACGAGCTGAGCGGTTCAAATTAAACGAAAGGCAATATCCAGAAATGGCCATGGTGTGCTAGACATTAGAAGCTAACTACTTAAGTACTTGGGACCACGAGTCTTCCATGGATGCTCCGATACGGGTCGACAAGGGTCACCGGATTAATTTATTTCCTCGCTACAAGGAAGTGCTCTGCAAGGGTGCCCTCATTGTTTCTGGCCGTCAAAGTGATTCCTAAATTGGAGCCAGATAATAGCCCCCGAGGAAGCGAACCCTCAAGAAGTTAACTCGCGTTATATAAAGGAAACGACACTCAGAGCCTGTTGAGAATGGTACAAACTTTTCCTAACCTTTTAAGATAAAAGGACCAAGAATCTATTCAAAATTTTGCCAAGGGAATAGCGCAAATATCACACCTTCAGCTATCCACACTTGGGGCTTTCGGATCGCGCAACACAGGCTTCACTAAAAGCTTTTTTAACTAACGTTTCCAAAAGTTTTCGAGGTAACATTTTGTTATAAAATAGTTTTAAACTTACGCAAATTCGACGCTCTTGAGCCTAATATGGTTATTGCACAAACAACAATTAATTCTAACTTCATGGTGGAACGTGCTATCGTCGCCGGGTGTTCTTGCACAATGCTTAAAAATGTTAATTCCCTCCTCTTTTATGTCGGCAAAGTAACAGAGACTTAAACAACAAACCACACGTCGTGTGACGTTTCATATCCTAATCACTGAGGTTTTAAATTTTTGAATCCTGTTTTTGTCCCGTATTGCGTAAGAGATAATTATCAATATCACACTGTCGAACTATCGCGATGATGGTGATTGCTTTGCTCGAATTGCAGCAAAAACTGTGAATTTATAAACATGTGAGCACTTTACACTGTTTATTTACGTGATTTTAAAAATTGATTAGTTCTTTTTTGCAATACCTACAACTGGTCCGCAACACTACTCGAGAAGACACTAAGACACAGAATAACTTTAACGTTATATTTCCGACTGATTATGTGAAAGTCTCTTTTTAATGTCATGGTCAATGGCGTTACTAGTATTTTATTAAGAGCTCACCTACAGTTTTGTTTACATTTGAGCATTATTAAATAAGTGCATTATTTTTAACGCCTTCACCTTGAATCTAATTGCAACGGGAATGCAATTTCGAATTATTGATCAGTGCGTTGGAACTGTGCTAAGTTTGACAAATTTACACAATATCACACTTTAGTTCTTTTAAGTAGAGTAACTAAACATTAAGTTAATGATGTACCTAATCTAGAAATTACATACTTTACTGAGAGAAGTAACTTTTTTTTGCGAGATATGATACAACATTCATACTTACTCAGCATTGAAGTCATTTCTATGGCAAAAAAGTTAATTGGGTGCAAATTCTAGAAAAACTACTTACGTCAATCGTGTCAGGCGGGTAATGGAAATATCAAATAATTAATCGTTTACATAAGCCGACTTTGTACCAATATTTTCACTTGCCATATTTCTAAAAGCTATACTGATAGGTATTATTTCTCAAAAAAGCCTTGAATGGTACATCTTGCTTAAAAACCTTTTAGAACGGATTAGCGTTTTTGACTTGAGAATGTAATTAGGCGTTTGCGAAAAGTCTACCAGACATACAAATATGTCACCTTGCGAGAAATAAAGGTACGTATTTCTTTAGTGTATAGAAAACCATAAAGCTAGAGAGCCATGACTATGCCAAATGTACAACAGCATAGCATTCTCCGCTAGTACTCAAAAGAAAATATGTCTGGTCAGAGTATAAATATACACTGAAGAGCAAAAAAACGGGTCACTTTGAATGGAATTGTTCATACAAAGTGACCCGTTTTTATTGCTCTTGACTATACTTCATCATCATTCTCAGCCTAATTTACGTCCCACTACTGGGCACAGGCCTATCACAATAAGAGGGCTGCCTAGTGAAAAATGCGTATAACGAATCACTCACGTCTATAAGTCGAATTTAGCCCGACATGTGTTTCGGATATTTAAAAAAATACCAGAGGAAGGCTACGAATTAGTCCGAAACATGTAGAGATAAGCTCGACTTATATATACGTGTGTGAGACCGACAACTTTTGGTTAAAGGCCTCCGGATACCGGTGGGTCCAAGCGTGTGCAAGCGAGCGTCCAATGAGGAGCCTTCCACAGCTTGAAGAAGGAGAACTTCTGGATTACTTTTGAACCTAGCTATTTAATGAAGGTTCTTTTCCCCTTACTATCTCGGAAAGCCGTCTTTTATCCTTTAATACAAGCGGGTAAAATCGCATTTTATCCACTAGTGGGGAAAGTAATTTGACCTTGGAGTGGAGCGTGTTTAAGTAGCTTTTGACAGATAACAAAACGTAAAACGCTCATAATAATGGTTCGTTCGATATTAATTATCATTAAATAAATGATAAATGGTTTGAGAATTTAATAAAAAATACCAAATGTAGCTTTATTTAATGGGCCTTAAAATTCTATGAGAAACATTTGTTTTTTTATGATGATGTTGAATATAATTCTGAACGCACAAGTTGAGTTGATGCAATTTCAAAACGCATCGTCATAAATGTCAACATTTTCAACAAAAATTTTCTCACCGACTCCGAGTCACGTAAAAATACACAACTTCCAGAGTTTTCTCTTACAATATCGTAAAAAAAATAGTGATTCCAGAGATGAAGATTTATTTTTATGAGTTTTTTTGCATGTTGCGCTTTCCTCGCTACAGTGAGGTGAAAAGTTTTGTGTTATACATTGGTGCACATGTATTTTACTTCTCGTGTATTGAAACACTCGCTACGCTCAATATTCTATTTTAGAACTTTCGCTTGCTTGTGTTTCAATTTCACACTCGCGGGTAAAATACAACTTTGCACCCTTGTATAACAAATAACTATTTCTACATCAACTGAGATACATCTTTTAGTTAAAGGCCTCCGGATACCGGTGGGTCCTAGAGGCGATAGTGCGTGCGAGCATCCAATTACGAAACATTTGGGGATTCATCCACAGCTTGAAAGAAGGAGAGCTTCTGGATTACTTTTGGTACTACTTTTTTTGGATTCTACGTGCTCTCTGCATGCTATTGGATGATCTATCCAGGTGGTAGTAAGTTAGAACAGTAAACGATTATATTAAAGTTATAGTTAGTTAGTAAATGATAGAGTTACCTACTTCATAATGCAATAATGGCGAGTTACCTTAACTTTAAACACCCTGCAAAGCAGAAGTTGCCGTTGCTGTTGGCATTTTTTTGCTACTGGTTATTTTTATTGCCATCCGAATCATTTTAGAGTTAAAAGTTACCTAATGCCAAAACTAGTTCCGTCGCTCGTTCACATCCACGTGACTATTATTTTACTTTACTGTTATTTATATAAATTTGTTGATATTTGGCGATAAATCAGATCTATCTGGAAAGGTCCTTGTCCACCTTGGTCCGAAAATAATGTTTCCACGAAAATGTAAATTTATAACGATGTTTACTTACTAATTTTAGCTGAATAAATATAGCTTAAAATTTCCGCTGGTAACGATGATTTTCGATTTAAATGACGTCATGTGGCTGTGACTCATTTTGACATGTTGACGTTCATTGACGAGTGACGTCATGATCTTGACCCGGTATTCCAGAATATTTGAGCGATATCATGATTCTGCATTTCACTTTTACTTAACTTATTACGAATGCATGTGCGGCGATGTAAGCGTGGCGATATCCAAATACTTAGAAATATTGTAAGTTTTATTTTTCAATGCGACCGAGTTCGATACCCAAACTGAGTATATATTTTTTTAAATCTATGTATGCAGTTTTTCTTGTCACTAAAATCAATGCCATGGTTCCTAAGAACAGATCTTTCTATGTCTTATAGTTACAGACTTACCAATCTAAATGTGCCACCCTGTACTCGATTTTTTTTTGTCATGTGGGTTAAGTGCAATTTCCTGGGATCCAGAGAACTTATGGCCAATCCCTCTAGTTCCCTTACACGACCCAAAGCCACGTAAGCCAGTCTCTTTGCAAATGCATACATTAGACCTTGGCCTACAACCGGGCTCGGTTTAGGTGGTGAGAAAGGGACATCCCGGGGGTTTTAGTGGGTAAAATCCCCACATAACCCCATCGCCTTCCCGTGGTGATTGGGCATCTGACAGCAGATTTCCCCCGGAAAAAAAGGGTAGTGCCTTGGAGCTTGCGCATAGTTACGGTCCAGCACGCGTCAAAGTCTAATGTATTTTTTTATTATCCAGTTGCTGAACTTTAAACTATCAATTGTGTTTTTATTTTTATTCTAAAGTTGACACATCAAATTTTGCACGTGTGATTTTAAGCAACGTAAATGAAGACCACGATGGGATTTTTGGGAATTCCCATGGAATTTTCGTATAATCCTATGGGAATTCAGTAATATCCCGAAATTTCAACCGCCAGATCTATAGATATGTGGGTAATCACCGAGTTGATTTACAAATGTCGCGAATTCGTAAGTACAAAATTATTATTCATGTTTTTTTTTTCAGTTTTCTCCAAACCCTTAACGATAATGGTATAAATGTCACATATTTTCAGAACTTGGTAGCTCAGCTCTGGATGATGATATCATTTACATTGCCATTAGACTACTTGTTAGGGTTCCGTACCTCAAAAAGAAAAAACGGAACCCTTATAGGATCACTTTGTTGTCCCTCTGTCTGTTTGTCTGTCTGTCTGTCAAGACCCTTTTTCTCTGAAACGCGTGGAGGTAGCATGCTGAAATTAATATCAAATACTCAAGCTTGCAGTCCCTTGAAGCTGTGAAAAAATCAACCTTCTAAGTCAACGCAATCAAAAGATACAGTAATTAAAAAGGCTATTTCCATACAAATTGCCGAAACCCAAAAACCTAGAGGGTACTTCCAGGTGTCCTAGAAACTTGAAATTTGGTACGAAGGTAGCTCTTATAGCACAAACACTCAGAAAAGTCTCAAAATTCAAAATTTTTATGTCCGTCTGTAGATTTCGCAGACCAATAATAAGTTGACCCCACACTGCCTACATTTTGCTTAGAAGCAGGGCTCTGCTAACACTGGACTTCTTAAAACGCTGGGGAAAAGTGTTAAAATCTTTCTACGGAAATCTCGTGCGCGAGTCCGACTCGCACTTGGCCGGTTGGTTTTCATTTATCCTTTGTGGGGGTCCGTTTACATGGAGTAGGTAATTATATGAAACGTGACCTAGCCTATGTTATTCGGGCTGGCATAAGGAATCTAATGACACCCTAATCATTAAAATCAGTAGAGCCGTTCTAGAGTTTCAGTGGAATAAAGAAACTCACATAATTACATACATACATACATGAACCCTGAAACAATACACTCTTTTCTTTGGGCAGTCGTGTACTGCATATTATTATTTATTTATTAAAACGATACTTTTGGGGACGGAGTTTATTTACTCAAGCGGGACAACGCTATCCAGTAAGATTTGTGTTAATAGAAAGAGGGTGAACCCCTAATATGCTTCATCATCATCATCATTTTGAGGCTGTGTGAGGTGATGGATGAGCGTTTATCCACAGTCCAATATTTTTAATGTATTGCTTGTTTTTTTTTTACATATTTAATGTACAATGTAACTACGTAGTGCATTAGTCTTAAGTTGTTATACTGTGTAATGTTTTTTGAATAATTAAAAAAAAAAAAAAAAAAAAAATCATGTCAGCCGATTGACGTCCACTGCTAGCAGTCTAGACATAGGCCTCCACTCGTCCTTGGCTCCCCACTCAGACCACTATACTAGACTAGTATGCTTAATTATATTTTTAATAAACTCACCGAAACATGAATACACAGAAAAAAAACAGAAAAATACCAACCCCGGGAATCGAACCCGGAACCTCGACACTCCGGGTCGCGTGCCCACCCTTACACCAGAATTGGTGATTTTTTTTTTTAGTATGCTTAAGTCACGGTATCTTTGCCAAATTTAAGGCTATATTTTTCTATTTTTGTTGCAATCTCCAAAATTAGTAGGTATTAAAATAAAAGAGACCTGAATGCAGTTTTTTTTTACTTCCCGCATACGAAGGGTCTCTAGTCAAAACGCATGGCGTGGTTTGGGGCTATTATTAGGTCAATTGGTGTCAATTGTCCCATGATATCCATTTTTAAACTTTTTTTTTCAATAAAGGAGGTTCTACGTGTGGAACGTAGAACCGCAGTTTTTTTAATATTTATATTTTTATATATGTACATCGATTACTCCGCCAATTGTAGACCGATTTTCAAAACTATTTTTTTGTTCGAAAGAGTATACTCCTGAGGTAGTCCCATTGTTACCAAATCATGATCTGATGATGGGATCCCAGGGAAATTGAGGGCAACCCTCAAATTTTATAGGCACGTATTATGTGTTTCAATATTTTCTAAAGCTATTCAAGTATTTGCGTCTGGTAGTCATCATCTCATGTTGATGAGCTGATGATGGAAGGTACAACTCCTTAACGGTTAGGAGTTGGAGGATAATTCTTAAAATGTTAAATCATTATTCGAAAGGGTATACTTTTGGGGTGGTCCCATTGTCACCAAGTCTTGATATGATGATGGGATCCCAGGGAAATGAGGGCAACCCTTAAATTTTATAGGCACTTATTATTTACTTTTTTTTAAACAATGGGCTTGTTTGTTTTAAATCGAGTCGAGCAATTTTGCCCAATTTCAGGATACAAAAACAGAGGGACGTCTATGGATCCGTGTACCTGTGTATCTTTCTGTGGTATCGTAGCTCCCAAATGATTGAGCCGATCCAGACGTATTTTTCTTTCGCATTCTTCTTTGTAAATCATAGTCTTTCCAAAAGCGCTGGCAGACTCAAAAAAAAGACGCGTAAAAGAGGATTCAACTGCCTATTTGCTGAATAAATTTGTGAGTTTCATTTTAATTAAACATTTTTTCTTTTTAAGTTATTGGGCTTTGAAGTGAAAAATAACTAGTTGAGTTAAGTTTGTAGTTATAAAGCCTTCTGGTACGTCGCACCAATTTTCCGTGCGGGAGTAATTGCTAATTATAAAATGTCAAATTTACTTTTTAGTTTTTCCAGGACGACACTTCATACGCAAATAAAACAAGATCTGTTATATTTTGGAAACTGACTTAAAAAAAAAAATGCCGCCAAACACTTAAGAACTATTTATAATCTCGATCTGAAGATGAAACAAATACAGTGCCTGAGCGTGTACGTGGAGCAAAGTTACTAACAAAAGGTTCCTAACTTGAAAAAAATGTATGGTTATTAGTCCTCAATCGGATAAAAACAGTTGAAGGATATAATTCAAAATATAAACTGAAATTTCATATCATTAAATACCTACATAATGTTTCAGTCTTCTTCCGTAATTATACCGACTGTCTTACTCTATGCTTAGCGGCTTAAGCGCTGCTGCTTAGCGGCAGTATTAGCGAGTAAGATGTTGGTGGCGATCCGGACGGACCTCGCACAAGGTCCTATCACCCGCTTCTTTTATACTTTATTGTTCTTTGCTTCTAAATAATTGACTGAATCTTTTTTACACGACGAGGAAGGAAAACGAGCAAGTGGGTCACCTGATGGTAAGTGATCACCAATGCCCATAGACACCCGCAACCGCGGGGGGTTTGCAGATGCGTTGCCAACCTAGAGAGCTAAAATGAAATGCCTCTTGTGCCCGTAATTCCAGCTGTCTTACTCTTCACCCCGGAAAACAACAGTGCAAGCACTACTGCTTAGCGGCAGGATTAGCGAGTAAGATGTCGGTGGCGATCTGGACGAACCTCACGCAAGGTTCTACCACCCGCTTCTTTAATACGTTATTGTTCTTTGCCCCTAAATAAGGTGATCGAATGTTTTAGTGTTTTGAAAATGGGCTCGTGGAGAGTCCCGAAACGAGCCAGCGTACAGTGTAGTTGTGGTGGTGATAATTGGGTTTGTGTGACATGTGTTGTTTCGTGTGGCAATGGAGGGGAGGTGAATCTAACATACACGTATGGTCGCGCATGTGCAAAATTTATTGTTTTTGGTTGTTTGTTTTTTACAATTAATTAATTTAGATGTTTATTTATTTTATTTATTTATTAAGCTGCAAGGAAAGCATAGGATCGATGTCTCGACCTGATGGCTGATGGTTGTGCCTATCACGTCACAGCAACTGTGATAGGCACTTACCATCACGGCCATTATGGACAACTGCTGCTGTCCAATGGACACCCGTAACACCGGAAGCATTTTTAACATGGAACTGGGTACCGTAAATCGTACGTATTATGTAGTACGTAGTTAAGTAGTAGTTTAGACCGACTACTTTTTATTGTTCCGAAGCCAAAATGGCAAAAAGGAACCCTTATAGTTTCGTCATGTCCGTCTGTCGTCTGTCTGTCTGTCTGTCCACGGCATAGCTCAGAGACTATTGGTTCCAGAAAGCTGTAATTTTGCATAGATATATATATTAAAAGTGCTGGAATAAAATCTTGAAAAAAAAATTTTTTTTGAGGTACCTCCCCTACACGTAAAGTGGGGATGATTTTTTTATTTCTCGCCCGCCCCATAGTGTGGGGTACTGTTTAATAGGTCTTTCAAAAATATTAGGGGTGCTGGAAAATCATTTTACGATAAAGATATTCGTTTGTGAAATATTTACTTTTGAAGTTCTCATTTTTAAATAATTTATTGAATCAGGCGTTACTTTGCGGAGGTCCATATTTATGAACTAAAAAACAATTACTTTGCTCACCCGCGACCACTAATGACAAATAGTTATATCTGTGCGGCAAATGTATGTTTCCATGCAACACCTCCGCCTCCACTGCTACACGAATCAACACATGCCACACAGACCCAACTATCACCACCACCACTATACTAAACGCTGACGCGTTTCGGCACTCTCCACGAGGCCATTTACGAAGCACAACAACAACCGCTCAACATGCCACCACTTCCACTACTCCTACTACTACTAGTAATGGAAGTGACATAGACACATAATTAACTATTACTCCCAAACCTGTAAAGCCTGCTTATCTCTGATAGTTTTCCTTTTAAATTCACTATATGCACTACTGCTCTGATTTTTTTCACATTTCCAAATAGAACAGTTTCTCTGGGAGGAGGGGGCAGGGGCGGGGGACACCGGACTCCAACAAAAATGAGAACTAAAAAACAATTACTTTGCTCACCCGCGACCACTAATGACAAATAGTTATATCTGTGCGGCAAATGTATGTTTCCATGCAACACCTCCGCCTCCACTGCTACACGAATCAACACATGCCACACAGACCCAACTATCACCACCACCACTATACTAAACGCTGACGCGTTTCGGCACTCTCCACGAGGCCATTTACGACGCATAACAACAACCGCTCAACATGCCACCACTTCCACTACTAGTAGTAGTAGGAGTAGTGGAAGTGGTGGCATGTTGAGCGGTTGTTGTTGTGCTTCGTAAATGGCCTCGTGGAGAGTGCCGAAACGCGTCAGCGTTTAGTATAGTGGTGGTGGTGATAGTTGGGTCTGTGTGGCATGTGTTGATTCGTGTAGCAGTGGAGGCGGAGGTGTTGCATGGAAACATACATTTGCCGCACAGATATAACTATTTGTCATTAGTGGTCGCGGGTGAGCAAAGTAATTGTTTTTTAGTTCTCATTTTTGTTGGAGTCCGGTGTCCCCCGCCCCTGCCCCCTCCTCCCAGAGAAACTGTTCTATTTGGAAATGTGAAAAAAATCAGAGCAGTAGTGCATATAGTTAATTTAAAAGGAAAACTATCAGAGATAAGCGGGCTTTACAGGTTTGGGAGTAATAGTTAATTATGTGTCTATGTCAGTTACCGATATAAATTGACCCCACACTGCGTACAGTTTGCTTTGGAGTAGGGTTCTGCTAACACTGGTTTCGAATAGGTGTAGGAACCTTTAAATTATGTATCTATGCCAGAGGGTCGAGCACGACTTTACGAATGCTGCGTAACGTAAAGTCGGAAATAGTAAGCGTTGTCGAGTTTGTATGACGTTTGGAACAGCGCCCACCAGTGAGCGTATTTGGAACTAAAATTTTGTATGAGGTTTCTCGATCTCGATTCGATAACCGTAACGTTACGCAGCTTTCGACAAGTCGTGCTTGACCCACAGGGCTCTTTCGTAATGGCTTAGGAACCCTATCCTGGGCCTGTCCGACACGCTCTTGCCCGGTTTTTTTTTGTTGTGACATCAACTAATAAGCTTATTAGTAGTCGAGCGGGCAGAGCCTTTGCGCGCAGTATTATGTTCCTTAGAGGAAGGACTACGAATCGAAACAGGTTGGGCTAAACTCGACTTATATAACTTATTTGTGTATACTCATACGTGAATGATCCGTTTATTTCACTATGATCAGCATTCTTGATTCATTGCCAATCTAGAGAGCTTAAAATGCCACTTGTGCCAGTAACTTTTACGACTGTGTTACTCATCGCGTAACACAAACAGTGCAAGCACTGCTGCTTAGGATTATCGAGTAAGATGAGTAGCCATTCGAACAAGCCTTTGCATAAGGTTTTACTACCCGCAAGTAGGTATCGATCTGTGCCCTAAGCACGACTTGTCGAATCCTGCGTCACGTAAAATCGAATAGTAAACTATAACGAGTTTGTATGACGTTTGGAACAGCGCCCGCCCGTGAGCGTATTTGGAACTAAAATTTAGTATGAGATTTCTCGATCTCGATACGATAACCGTAACGTAACGCAGGATTCGACAAGTCGTGCTTAGGGCACTGATCACAGCTAATGACTACGATACGCAATTTCAAATCAAACATTCCAACATACTCTGATGCCGATCTTTGCTCTTCTTAAGCCATCGCGTTACATCTATCAAAATGAAACTCACCATAGACAAGCCGGTTACATCTCATTATCGACAAGTGGAATATTTCTACATTACCGACGTATTGCAATAAAAACGTAAACATTCTTTTGGATGCATTTAGTAACCGTAGTAGACCTTGACACGAGATAAGCAGCCAAATTGTAATATGGGCGGCTATTTGGCTCAGGCAGCGAAGTGCGATACTTCTCTATTTGGTCACACCTGATTTGAACGCAACCATCATTGTGTTGGGATTTTGCGTAACTTCATTCAAGTACTACCGGTTTTATACGGCCAATTAATTTAATATTGTGGAGTATTTAAGAGTGCGTACCTTAGGGAGTTTCGTTGGCGAAAGTACGAACATTCAAAGTACTTATCTATTTTAATCTCTATTGTTTTATGTGTGTTTATCATAACTATGAGATATGTCCTACTTGCATTATATTTTATATTATAAGATGCGCTGAACAGTGAGGGTTCACAGGAACCCACCAACAGTTAGCGACAAATATGTTAACAAATACTTAGGTACTTAACCTTATCAGATTTTAAGGAGGCGGCATTAGAAATAGATTTTTTAAGGACTTAAATGGACAAGGTACTATTATTTTACATATTCATTTATTTTACTGATTATTTCTTGGAATCTACCACACTTTTGGATCTATACTTATGTAGAGCAAGCAAACGTTTGAGTCAACATCATTATGATTACAGCATTCATTTAGTTAATAAACCTCCCTGTTTTTAGTCATTGGCTTGTACCTATTATTATGTATTCAGTGTCAGTCATTGGTGACAAGCCACGTAAGTTGCCTGCTTCGAAATTTGCAAACCATTTTTCGATCAGTTGTTGGTAGGTACTCGATTGAGAGGCCTCCTCTCAGAATGACAGGGTTTGGGCTATAGTTCCCTCGCGGGCCCTAGAAGACCAGTAGGTAGGATAATGTGATCATTTTAGCACTAAATGTTTGACTTAAGTTTACTCAGCTTAAGCCTAAGTCAATTCAATTAAATTTTTAGGGAAATGTGGCCCCATCAAGCTTTTGATGATTCTGCCAATGTCGAGGTTGGATAAGACACGGCCAGTAGACTCTTGTCTCGTTGTACGGTGTTACTGCCTGTCTTCGGTTAAGCCTAAGTCAATCAAAGTGACTTTCCTGACACCTGTCTAGAAAGTAACTTTGATTGACAATGCTTCAAAGGAAATTATAATATACCTACCTAAGATAAGTTTTTATTTATTTAGAAGTTAAAATTATTCCATTGGAGAGCCAGCAAATAAAACACGAGTCACAGAAGTCACTTAAAGTAACTAACAAAACTAATTACGACTTCGTGACAAGGTGATTTCAAAGATAAACTTTGAATATAAATCTTATGAATCTCATAAATCTCACTCAGTCTTAGTAAAACTATGAATTTCACGAGAAAACTTACAGAATAAATATTAATTTATATTCAGAGCGATATCTGGAGTCAATACGGTAATACATGCAGAAATGTTAACCCATGGGCATACTGAAAGCAGATGCAAAACATCATGCTGTAAACGAGCTTAACTCGTAAAAAATCTAAATAAATAAATAAAATACACTAAATCATCAGAAAATAAAAATATTACAGGAACAGAAGTAGAAAATAATAAAATGCAAAACCAGCAATCACCACAAGCTAACGTCACGCCAAGCCATGTGCGATGTGGCAGTTGCATTAATTCGTCGTGATGGTAACGTCGTTATAACATAGTAGAACAAAATTAAAACCATAAGAAATCACATGGGCAAAAATATTCGGGCAAATAACACTTAGTGTTTAATATTCGACTAATATTGAAGAAAGGCAAGTGCCATTTGAGCAGCATGTTACAGTTTAATATAAAACCAAATGCAGCCATTATACATGCGCCATGTACCACAGACTGCTGAAAGGATTAATCCGCATTTTTAACTGCAAATCGAGGATAGTACTGAGTCGTGAACTTTAACTTGTAAGCCGTTGGCAAAGTCTGAGAAACTGGCAAACTTTGAACGTTTTATTTACAACGGTTAGAGTACATACAAAGGCTGTATAGGATGTTTACATGCAATGTGCGTAAAGGAAGATCGTGATGGTTGGTGGTGAATGCGTGAATAGTTCTTAAAGTTGCCACTGATGATGCGACTACTAATCCAAATCATAAAGCACTTAATGACAGGAGATGTTAACGCGCGCTAAATTCCCCTCTGCCAAAAATCAGACAGGTATAGACAACAGAAAAACCTTTCCCACGGGCCAGGCAAAAATCAATCTTATGACAGTATCATAAACATTCTGACAGGGGAAAGCTTTTCTCACTTTAACTATACTGATCATTTTGGTTAAAAGAAATGTTAACTGCGTGCACGTTTTGGTATTTGTATGACAGTCTTGTTTTGTGAAGACTTGAGCTGGAAAAGTGGGAAAAAAATAGTGCAAAGACGGGCTGAAGGATACTCCCTGATATAAATGGCGTTCTGATTCAAATGGCTGCCAACCGCAAATAAATCAGCGCATGTTTTTCCCAGTTTTTTATGCTGTACTTCGATCAATAATAAGTACCTAGATGTCGGGCCAGAGCGACGAAAACGTCTCGGCAAATACGGCGCACTTATAGAGTGAGCTCTTATTTATTGCAGGCAAAATTGTACGTTACTGTAACAGTTTAAGGATTATATTAGATATATTAATCGGCGCCATATTTTAACTCTGTTTTTGTTCGTGACTGGTTATCTAGGTACAGTCAGCGTCATATATAGCGATAGCGATTTGTATGGTGTACCGAACTATTTGATCACTTTGGATCTCACCATATATATGACGCTGACTGTACCTAAGTCATTCTTGATCGAATATTTTGTATGACGACTTCGGCAGTGGGAACCCTTACTATGCGGCGCGTAGAAGTACCAATTCGTTCGTTCGTAAAACAAATATTAGCTCATCGACGCATTTGGCAGTTCGCTCATACAAAAGCAAAGATCAGTCTCGAATAATTTAATGCTAATAAAATTACAGCCACTAGGTATTTGGGAAGCGCATTAGCAATGCGAAATATGGTGCATGTGGCTTGTTTTTCACGCATAAATTACAACGATTAGGTCAATAGGAAATGATGCGAAAATGCGATCGTTGTTCCTCAACTAAAAAGTCTACACGAAGATAATTAATGTATTCAGTATTTTTATTTATATTTACCAACGAAAAGTAAGTAAAAGTATCCGATTTTTACGTATAACTACGCAGGTTAATTAGCGTCCGAACTCAAACAATTTAAAAAGCTAACAGCTAATACCTACCTACAAAATCTTAGTCAATCCAAGTGTTAAAACATTATTTGACTATTATTACGTAATCAATGTCTTTATTCGCCTCTAGAAAATATTGACATACTCATATTAAGTCAGTGGGTCTAGGTACCTATTTGTAATTATAACATGAGCTCTATAGGTATTTTAAATGAATTTTCTCGTACTAGCTCATGCCCCGCGGCTTTGCCCCCGTGAAATATTTCAAAATGGGCTAGTTCCCTATCCCGTGGGAATTTCGAAAAATCCCTTCTTAGTGCACCTCTAGGATACTCAAGGTATATGTTTGCCAAATTTCAAGTCTCTAGGTCCAGTGGTTTAGGCTGTGCGTGGTCTGTCAGTCAGTCAGTCATTCAGTCAGTCACGGTACTGTTTTATAGGTATACTCGTAGATTGTTATATTAAGAAAAAGTTAATTTGGTTGTTTCGAAAAGGCCAAGGGTATTTTTGTTGATGTCAAGTTTGTATTTTTGTTTTCCTCAATTCTGTAGCGTGAGCTAAGTGTTACCCATGCTCAATAAATATTAAGTGCACGCCGAACCTTAAAAAAGCATTCTGTCTTTTTTTGTAGGTACTTATTTATGTTTTTTTTAATAATGTAAGCCTCTCATAGCGAATCACATCATATTTAAATTAACATTTTTCCTAATGAGATGGCATTGGTAAGTATACCTTTTTTTTCTATTTTGTTTGTTATGTGGTGTTCAATAAAGCCTAGTTTGCTGCACCATGTTTTAAAACAAAATATTCTATTATATTGTATCGATGTATTTTTTAGACTATGATACTGGCAAAGAAGCAAATTAATATGCCTGTCAATGAACAGCCAGCCTTATATCGTGGTTTATAAAGTTACCTTGACACTTCGCAATGTCTGTAGGAGTTTATATATATCAGCTGCAAACGGCACTCTGCATTGAACTGTGAGCAAGCTTTGAGCCTGGTGTATACTGACAAATAAAAAAAATGGGTGCTATCTTTTATTCCCTTGTGGTTTTGATGCAAGTGACCGCTTTGTTGTCTGCGTGTAAGTAAAGTTTTTTCTTTTTTTTAAGTTATAGTGAAAAATATTTGTTTAAAAACATATTGTCAAAATATACAGTAGGTAGTACCTACATGTACCATTCAATCTCAATGCAAATATTTCATTTTATAAATAATAGGATTTTGACACGGGCGCAGATTACCTATTTTTATTACATGCTTTTATTTAACTTGCAATGTACTTAATGTTTGTTCGGGTAGAATCTTTGAAGCAGATAATCATCCTCAACCGATTGAGATGAAATTTGGCATACTTATGTACTTAAATCCGGTGGCAATACAATACTCTGGTAGTAAAGTCCTGGTGGTGCGGCCAGCGGCCAGGGTCGTCTCCACAGGAAGAAACTTTTCAACGATTAATGGCATCGACTTGAAATTTGGTACGGATGTGTAAGTTGGATAACAAAAACCGACCAAGTGCGAGTCGGACTCACGCACGAGAGTTCGGTATAAAGATTTTAACTCTTTTCCTCAGTGTTTTAAGAAGTCCAGTGTTAGCAGAGCCCTGCTCCTAAGCAAAATGTGCGCATTGCGGGGTTATCTTATACTGGTCTCTGAAATCTACAGAACAACATAAAAAATTAAGATTTTGAGAATTTTCTGAGTGGTTGTGCTATAAGAGCTACCTTCATACCAAATTTCAAGTTTCTAGGACAACTGGAAGTACCCTTTAGGTTTTCGGATTTCGGAAATTTGTATGGAAATAGTCTTTTTAATGACTGTATCTTTTGATTGCTTTGACTTAGAAGGTTGATTTTTCCCAGCTTCAAGGGATCGCAGGCTTGAGTATTTGATATTAATTTCAGCATGCTACCTCCACGCGTTCCAGAGAAAAAGGGTATTGACAGACAGACAGACAGACGGACATCAAAGTGGTCCTTCAAGGGTTCCGTTTTTTCCTTTTGAGGTACGGAACCCTAAAAATACTGAAGAAAGAACGAAGTGACTTCGTTATTAACAATAAATATTAATGTGGTGCCTATATACCTACTTAATGCATAAACATAAACACAAGTTAAAAATACCGTTTGAATAACAACAATGTTTAAGATACAAACAAACAAAGATGTCTGTTAGGCGAAACCAGCGTCGAAAGTTACGAAGCAAATGATTTCGTTTATTTACTTTAAAAAATGCAATTTAATTTTGAGCGACTAGGAATACAAGCTTTTAAATAATTATAGGTAATTAAAAATATTCCTCTAAAAACGGTTCTCATCATATTTTTTAAAATCATGGTATTTATAGCTTTTTCTCATGCAGATACATACAAAGAAAAACAAGAACCTATCTATACCTATAAAACAGTACCGTGACTGACTGACTGACTGACAGACAACGGACAGCCTAAACCACTGGACCTAGAGACTTCAAGTTTGGGCAAACATATACCTTGAGTATCCTACAAGTGCACTAAGAAGGGATTTTTCGAAATTCCCACGGGATAGGGAACTAGCCCATTTTGAAATAGAAATTTAGAAATAGGCAGCGGGGCATAAGCTAGTCGTTTATATTTAACAAAAATATTTTTGACACCTAATACGTTCATAATATTGTTGCACCTTTGGACCAGATTGAAACTTGCGCGATACCCGCACGAGTGAATGATCGGAACATAATGAAAATCGGTACATGTCTCGTTTCTACCGTAAATCAGCTGCTTACGAAAATTTGAGGATACATTTTACTAGTGAATGTTATAGTTTTGGCATTAATTAAATATTACAGGAATGTATTAAATAAACACTAGCTGAAATCCCTACAATTATGCCAGCTGTGAACTTTTGATGATTTTGTATAAATATAAACAAGTGAACGTTGAATCGAGTTTTTAATTGTACCGGTATGTAGCGTTACGTATGATTCTCGCCCACGGTAACATTTTTCTGTTTTATCTGAAAAACCAAATAAAAATAAGAAAGTAATTTATTGAATAATTTATTGAATCAGGCGTTACTTTGCGGAGGTCCATATTTATGAACTAAAAAACAATTACTTTGCTCACCCGCGACCACTAATGACAAATAGTTATATCTGTGCGGCAAATGTATGTTTCCATGCAACACCTCCGCCTCCACTGCTACACGAATCAACACATGCCACACAGACCCAACTATCACCACCACCACTATACTAAACGCTGACGCGTTTCGGCACTCTCCACGAGGCCATTTACGAAGCACAACAACAACCGCTCAACATGACACCACTTCCACTACTGACATATGTAAACCATGTACTCAACTTAGTTATTGACAAAACCAACGTACCCACTAATATTTTATAAATTCCAAACTAGCCTTTTATGTAAGTCCTAAACTACCCTTTTTTTTAAATGAATTCCAAATTACCCTTTTTATTTTTATTTTTAATTTACGCCAGGTACCCCGTTATTTTTAAACGAGTACGGTAAAAAGAGAAGTCATGTTCTCATTAATCATTCGTTTTTAGACTCAGATACGTACGAAATTTTACATTATTGTGATAAGGGTTTGCGGCTATCGGTTTTAGAACAATTGGAAATAATTAGGTACAACAACATGGGGTCTATTATTAATGAACAAGTTAATTTGGTTTCTTCGCCTTTGTTACGACTTGGTTCTGATTTTAATAATGTGTCATAGTAATAATGAGAACATGACTTCTCTTTTTACCGTACTCGGTTAAAAATAACGGGGTACCTGGCGTAAATTAAAAATAAAAATAAAAAGGGTAATTTGGAATTCATTAAAAAAAAAAAGGGTAGTTTAGGACTTACATAAAAGGGTAGTTTGGAATTTATAAAATATTAGTGGGTACGTTGGTTTTGTCATTAACTAAGTTGAGTACATGGTTTACATATGTCAGTAGTGGAAGTGGTGGCATGTTGAGCGGTTGTTGTTGTGCTTCGTAAATGGCCTCGTGGAGAGTGCCGAAACGCGTCAGCGCTCAGTATAGTGGTGGTGATGATAGTTGGGTCTGTGTGGCATGTGTTGATTCGTGTAGCAGTGGAGGCGGAGGTGTTGCATGGAAACATACATTTGCCGCACTGATATAACTATTTGTCATTAGTGGTCGCGGGTGAGCAAAGTAATTGTTTTTTAGTTCATAATAAGTAAGTATATAAAGAGCGGTGGATGCGGAAAGCACAAGTCCGGTCTGAGTGGAGAGCTTTGGGGGAGGGCTACGTCCAGCAGTGGCTGTCTTTGACATGATGATGATAATTTGATAATGAAGTATTCATAAGCTGCATAAAAAAAAGATTCCTTATAGCCACCATGAACACTGACATGTGGCTACCTTCCAAATTTTGCTTGTCAGTGGCCAAACCGCAACACTAAATTATAGCGTGGAAGACGTCCATTCGGAAACACTTAGCACTTATAAGGAAGGAATAGAACGGCTAACTAAGCAACCATTATTTAAAACTTAATTCTTACTGTTTCAGCACCACCCGAAAAATGCAAGTCTTCGGATTCCGATTGTCTCAAGACAGCTGCTCAAGCTATGACCACACTCTTTGCCGATGGCATCCCAGAGCTGGGTACGGAACCCCTGGATGTCATGCACGTGGACAGCATTAAAGTTGATTTGGCTGGGCTCAAGTTGAACATGACCAACACCGACATAACGGGCTTGAGGAACGCTGTCATTGACAAAATTAGGTTAGTAATGATGATGCAACTGATGCATGCATGATGATGCATGATGCATGCAACTGCATCGAAATATCGTGAGCTCATCAAACCTATAAGGTAATCGCGGTCAATATCCCGTTTTCATTATGTTTAATTCCCATGTTAGTTTTGCAATTCACTCTACTTCACTATTCTGAATCAATTAGCCCTGTAGTTAAGTCATGACTTTCTTCCCCATGATCTTGTATATCATTGCATTACTAATAAGTAGTCATTACACCTAGCGGCCGCTGTCGCTCTGTTATCACTTTCCGAATTTATAAAATAGTAATACGTGACCGATTTGTTTTATTTTCGTAAAAACTATGTAGTCTAGTTCTGTTAAACTTCCAGTATCATTTTAGTTTTCTTTTAACAAATGCTATCCTAGAGCGCGTTAAGGATGATGTCCGGTCATGAGGTGTAATAGCGGCGGGGTGGCTGTGTCCGGACGATAGGCTGCTTTACTCGAGTTAGGATCCAATATTATTTCAGCTTAAAAGCCTTTAAGAGGAAATACTAGCTTTATGAGGTCTACACTAAGACTAGTCTACATCCAAACGTGTTCCCTGTTTCCCCACGGGATAATGAATTAGAGGAACAAACGCATGTTAGTTAGCATAAAATTTGTATCTAAACCTGCCATTGCCTATGTTTTGACTTTTCGTATAGGTATATAATTTTCATTAATATGTTTTGATTTTTCGTATATGTATATAATTTTCATTAATTGAATATTAAATGACAGATTAAAGCATAGGGTCATGACAGTGATGAAGATTACCTATATAGATTTTTAATTAATATCGAGAGAGGAAATAGAGGAATACATTTGTCACCAGTCACTGCGATAAAAAACGAGCTTACTTATCCCCATAAAGGCCGGCAACACACCTGTGATTCCCCTGTTGTTGAGAGTATCCCTGTGCGACGGTGATTGCATTCCATCAGGTGACCCGTCTGCTAGTTTGCTCCCTTTAATATATAAAAAATGGAGGCGTGACTGATAGTATTTCCTCTTAATGCCAGCTTTCTCAAGACACTCTTGACAGTGATTCTGGATTGAGCAATCCTTAGAGCAGCTATCCGACTCGGCAGTTTGCGTCACACTATACCTAAATATGTTTATCAATACGCACTAATGTGTGTTTATATGTTTTAAAAACTTAGAGGAAAGAGACGGGGCTTTGACTTTTCTTTGCACTACATTTTTTCTGCCACTTTTCGAGGGGACGAGGTACCTACACCCATACAGCTCACGTCTACGCTTGCTCGTGTCAAAATTATGTTACGTTCCTACAAACTCATATCAAAACAAAAATCTTACACAGATGCCAAAAACACGCGTACAATGAACAGACATTGTTGGCAGAGGAGAAAGCGCGTTTTAACATCTTTTTGTCCATGCTCTTTATCATGAGTAAATGAAAGCAAGCATTAAAGATTTGCAACCGTTTTTAACAAGTTTTTGGTTAACAGCATTGCGGCATTGTAGTTAATTACGGATAATGTTCTGTAATAATAATATGATAATTGTTGCAGATTTGCAATATCAATTAGCTAATACGATAATCGAGCGTAATACCTATAGATGATTTCCATGATGGTCGTTAATAATATTATGTAGATAGTAATAGCACTAAAACTCAATTAATTGAGTGATAATATTATATGCAAATGAAATTTCCCAGGAGACCCATCCTATGATATTAGAATAGAGAGAGAGATAGACGATGACCGATTATTGCTGGATTAGTGTAAAAAAAATTTCAAGCATGTAAAATGACATTTTGCTTGTTTGGTCTTGGTTTGGTCAGAGTTTATCAGATTACTTGACAGCAATGTAAATAAAGATTTCATTGATAGGTAGGTATGTAATGAGACGTACTGAACTTTACTTAACAAATAACCATAAGTAAGTATTCATGTATATTCATGCTGGAAATGGGGATAACAATGGACTGTAAATGATAACTAATGTTTAAAAGATATAATAATACGTTTATAGTAATAAAACTCTTCTAATATAAATCTTACTCGCTAATCCTGTCGCTAAGCAGCAGTGCTTGCACTGTTGTGTTCCGGTTTGGAGAGTAAGACAGCCGACGTAATTACGGGCACAAGAGACGTCTCATCTTAGCTCTCCAGGTTGGCAACGCATCTGCAAATCCTTCGGGGCTGCGGGTAACTATGGGCAGTGATCACTTACCATCAGGTGACCCACTTGCTCGTTTGCCTTCCTCGTCGTATCAAAAAAAACTCTAAAATGATGACATTGAAACACCCGAAAGACAATTGAGGTAGAGAGAAAAAGATATTAAAAATCATAAAGTCTAAAAAGTGAAGGAGTTCGCAACAATAATGTCCATAGAATATTATTTATAAAACACAAAAAATCGATGGTAGCCGCCATAAAACGAACACTCATATCTGTTCCTCGGCAAGTAAAGGTCACTATGCAGTGGCAGTCACTAAAAATACGCTCTGGACAATTTTCAGGATAGACATGGCGAAGAAACAGTTGCTGGTCGTGTTCCACACCGACGTGTCACTCAAAGGCCAATACAAAGCTTCAGGGAGGCTGCTGATCCTGCCAATCAGCGGCGACGGAGATGTCGCCGTGGACCTGAGTAAGACAGGAACACTGTGGTGGTTGTTAAACCAGAATATAAAAACTTAAAAAATCTTCTTAAGATGCAATGATAATAATTGCATCATTGAACCGGTGAACCGGAACACTTTTTTTGTTTTCACTTGTAGACCGCCCACTTGCTATTGAAGGTATTTTTCTCCGAATTGATTCCAATGATTACCTACTTGCAGGCCTTTTGCATCCAATGGTACCCGGCGACCTTAACCAAGTCTTCGATCTATCGTATATAGGCACCGAACTACGCTGTGTATCGCATCTCGAATTGTCAACCACGCCTTGTGGGATCACAATAATGTTAATGTTACTAAGTATCTAGTTAACTGACACAGAGTACTTATTCTGCATAGACTTAGTAAAGTCTGTCTAGAAAACGGAATGGGCGTTCTGAATGCTTTTAGCTACTTACATTTTTTTCTATCAGAAACTCCTCTAAAGTTTATTGTGATAACTGATTTACCTATCCCTCCTACTTTGCCTAACATTACCTAAGTTCCCTCTAATTATTTGACTCAGATACCAATAAACTGCATCAATTATCACTCTGATATGGTAGAGGTTTGGGCACATTAGTATTTTTGTGTATTACCAATTGGTTCACGTTGTACTATCATGGATGTGACTAATGTGATTGTATCAGATTATTTACTTCCAAGAAAATTAGAGTTCCGAAGGGATCTCTGTTGTATGAGAAAGGTTTTTCTATAGACTCGCAGTTGGTGTGACATCGAGTTTGTGCGAAATCGTGGCGTTATATTGCTTTTTGTTTCCAGAAAATTACCAACTTGAGATGACGATACCTTTCACCATTGTTAAAAATAAAGAGGGAAAGGATACTATCGTCATAAAGGACTTTAAGGCTAATTTCGACGTGAGAGACAACGGCCACTATCTGCTGACTAACCTGTTTAATGGCAATAAACTTTTAAGTAAGTTCGCTGATTAGATGTGCTATAGTTTGACATGGTACAATTATAATGGTACAAAGTTAACATTTCAATTTGATTCGTGATAAATAAAAAACACAGCTATAACCACTTCAATTGTTTACCTACTCATTTAACCGAGTCCTTAATAGTTTATGTTTTCGTGGAAGTTCATGGTAATTTTTTCTCTATGTCATAATATTTAAAGAGCATCCAATGACATACTTATTGTTCTAACAAAATTATTTATACTTTCGATCTCGATCAAAACTAATACCCTAACTTAGAAAAGTTGAAAAACGCCCGGCACTTTCACTTCAAAGTTCGATATTCCTATATCCGATATTATATTTTGATAAAACTTAGCTAAGAACAATCACGGTTTTGAGTAAAAAAGCACCGTCTGTCCGTTTTGGAGAGACGATGCCATAGACAGACAGACACAGAGACAAAAACCCTCGTTTTAGGTCGGGGATTAAAAACATGGATCAACTTTTACCGACTACTTATTAGGATGCAGGGATTTAAGCAATTCTAAAAATGTGGACAATATTAATTACAATCTCTGCAACATGGCCACTTACTTAAATAAGCCGTAGTCGGACATTGAATGATAATCTATTATAAATAATATTAATAGGGAGTGAAAGATTTTGCATAATGGTTTAAGTTTATGTGTTGAAGAAGATACTCTGGGCTATCACAATTATTCATTATACGTATTTACAGGTGACGCCATGCTGAAATTCATGAACGACAATTGGAAGATCCTGTCTCAAGAATTCGGAGGAGCCCTTCTAGTAAAGCCCAACAAGAAAATATTTCACGCGATCAAGAAGTATTTGCAATCTAAGCCGTTAGACGAGATTGTAGAAGTTTAACTTTGAAACCAAATATTAGACAGTAAATTTGATAGTAGAGCATTTTTTTAGTAGCAGGTATAGTGGTTGTAGAATAGTCTTGCTTATACATTCCTTCACAGGTCATAAATAAATTAGATTGTGTTCAAAGATACAAGTTGTGAGGTTGGGATACTATGCGTAAAGGTTTCACAACGAAAATTGAGACATATTGAGTGAAATTCTCGCTCTTGATTTGAGAGACTTGAACCACAGAACTGTTTTGGGACAAAAGGAAAGAGTTCAACGACTTGTATGGGAACCGAGCGTGTAACATTTTTCGTTATTTCGACGACACGATTGAAATTTATAGTGAGGAAATTATCGCCAATTTTTTTGGTGGCGTTTGGACTGTTAATTGTAACAACAAAGTATAGTCGTTCGGTTTTGGTTGGGTCTAATTCATTGTCCTATTGTGCAGTTATGTTACCTCATTATCGTCCGTCATAAAAGATAAGAATACTTCGTATTTAAAAAACTGCATGCATTAACATTTTACCGGATTATCAATTCTAGGGCCTTTGCCAAAAATTAAAATGCTTTAATGGAAATGTGACGTTAGATGCATTCTGCATTTCATGGCCGCCAGGGCCGTATTCGACGTTGAAAGTATGGATCATAGAGTCGATGTTCAATTGAACTTTCTAGGTGGCTGTAACGACTTTTTACAATATGGTAATTTTGGTGTTTTGCGCATTTAGTAAACAAAGCTATTGTTCGTTTAAGTACACAACCAAACACAACCAAAACCGAACTATTATAAGTATTTTGTTTTTAAAACCTGAAGTCGCACGTGGAAAGCAGTCGGGAACAACGCGTAATGAGGTCCTGAGCCATTCTTACTCGCTAATCCTGCCGCTAAGCAGCAGTGCTTGCACTGTTGTGTTCCGGTGTGGAGAGTAAGACAGCCGGTGTCATTACGGGCACAAGAGGCATTTCATCTTAGCTCTCTAGGTTGGCAACGCATCTGCAAACCTTCCGGGGTTGTGGGTGTCTATGGGCAGTGCTGATTACTTACCTACCATCAGGCGACCCACTTGCTCGTTTGCCTTCCTCGTCGTATAAAAAAAATTCTTTTGGGCACGCGAGATACATGCACTTTTTTCTTCTATCCCGATATAGTTCTATGACCTAAACCGTGAAATAGAACGTGAATTATTATAAGTGCATGTAGGTAGGTATACCTAAGTCATTACTAATTAAGATAAACCTTTTATGAATTGACAGAAGATACGATTAATGTTAGCTATTCACTACTACAATACTCTTTATCTGGTCTTGTGGGTTGTGGGTAAGAGCGGGAGAAAACTGAATGACATTATTCCGCCATATTTTGACGACCGAATAGCCTAGTGGTTAGAGAACCTGTGCCCTAAGCACGACTTGTCGAATCCTGCGTCACGTAAAATCGAATAGTAAACTATAACGAGTTTGTATGACGTTTGGAACAGCGCCCGCCCGTGAGCGTATTTGGAACTAAAATTTAGTATGAGATTTCTCGATCTCGATACGATAACCGTAACGTAACGCAGGATTCGACAAGTCGTGCTTAGGGCACTGACTACGAAGCTTGAGGTCCCGGGTTCGATCCCCGGTCGGGGCAGATATTTATTTGTATAATGAATTCGAATGTTCGCTCTAGAGTCTTGGATTTTTAATATGAATTTAAATATGTAAATACATAGTAATGAATAAATATCTACATAAGCATCCGCTTATCCGCTTGCCTAGTTTAGGATTAGGTCAATTGGTGTCAATTCGTCGGTCGAATCACGAAAGTGTGTAACTGATAAAACATCGAATTTAAGTTAATTATGCCATCGTACTGAAAAATGCAAAAAATATTGTGGCACGAAAGGAAGTAACTGAGTTTCTATTGGAACCAGACTTATAACTATAACGAAAAGACCTAATGACTCGATGTTCTTACTTTGATTTTTCTAGAAATCGCTCTAGTGGAAAGTTGAAAATAAGCTGTTACGCCCCTTCGTGATTCGACCAAAGAATTGTCTCATGATATTTATTTATTCTATATTTTATTTCATTTATATTATATTTTAACGAAAAATGGGATAATGTGAAAATTGCTAACACATTTTTTTTCAAATTAGATAGTAGGTATGGATTATATTTTGTACAAGTCACAGGGCGATCCTTTGTAACTTCTCACGCACTGAACAGTGCCCTAAGCACGACTTGTCGAATCCTGCGTTACGTTACGGTTATCGTATCGAGATCGAGAAATCTCATACTAAATTTTAGTTCCAAATACGCTCACGGGCGGGCGCTGTTCCAAACGTCATATAAACTCGTTATAGTTTTATTCGATTTTACGTGACGCAGGATTCGACAAGTCGTGCTTAGGGCACAGTTTACACTTTTTTCTATGACAAAACGCGCTGGTCGACTTTTGTCATATCATCATCATCATCATGTCAGCAGAAAGACGTCCATTGCTGGACATAGGCCTCCCCCAAGGCTCTCCACTCAAACCGGTCTTGTGCATAAGTCACACAAGTAGGTTTTGTCATACAGGTAGGTTTGTTCCTAGTGGTCGGCATGTTATGTTGTGTTGTAAGTGGACACAGTAAAGTTCGGCCGGTCACGGTGAGCGTGCCTTGCGCAGGCGATTCAAGGACGATTACTTTTTCAAGACGACTTTCAAGTTAAATTGTCTGTAAACCTTTACGAATAATATAATGTTGAAAATAGTTTTAAGACTTTTATTTCTCCATTTTTTAGGAAGCAGTATAGACTGGGTTCTCTAGAAGTGGCTATAGATTCTTTTCATCTCTATTTCATTCAAAATTCAAAATCAAAATTTTTATTCAGCAAATAGGCAGTTGAATGCTCTTTTACTCGTCATTTTTTTTGAGTCTACCAGCGCTTTCGGAAAGACCATGATTGCCAAGAAGAATGCGCCGCAAGAAACTTGGCACGAAGTCATTTTTTCTAAAAACAAGTTACATTGGCTCTTACGATACGTAACCACAGATAAATTACACAAAGAAACCTTACTCTGTCATGAAAAAATTAAGAGAGAAAAAAAAAAACCGTATTTTAGAAACAAGTGTAAAAAGTAATTATTAGAACAGCAAAACCAGAACACTTTACTTTACTGGCACGTTTTAATTGAGCAGGAGATGTATAGGGTCTCCAGGTCAAATATCTGTGAAAATTTAAATTACAAAGGGATGTATAGGGTCCCAGAATTAATACTATAATATAATACTTAATCTAAATGGCTTAGAGATATACAGTCTTTAGGGTCATATTAAACTAAATTTAAAATCAGCAGAGGTGTAAAACGCCTCCACGGTCAAATAATAAGTATTATAATACATATACATAAACTGGAGACGTATATGGTCTCCAAATGTCAAATAACAAAAATTTCGTGTCATCATGTCAAATAAATAAAACATTATTTGTGTCAATTGTATTACAATTAGTACGCAGCGGACAAGATTGTGATAAATTGATAATAATATGTCTGAAATGGTTCAATACTGTATCTCACGTCGCCTCTCTATGTTTCCTTAAAGCTTGAATCCGTGGTTATTCAAACTTTTGCTGTTGTTACGTTAAATATTTTGGTTGAAAAGGTTTAACTTTGTTATTTGTTATTGTCTTTAGTCTTCACTCTTTTTTTCGCTAAAATGTTCAAACTTTTGCTGTTGTTACGTTAAATATTTTGGTTGAAAAGGTTTAACTTTGTTATTTGTTATTGTCTTTAGTCTTCACTCTTTTTTTCGCTAAAATGTGTAAAATACATTAAAACGTGTTAACATACAAAAACAAACTATTTTAAATGAAATACTTTATTTACATAATAAAAGCAATTTACAATGACATTAAATCTAAGCTTAAACTAAATAAACTACAACTTAAAACTAAATTAAATCTAAATAAGGCCCCCGTGGCATAGTGCCCAAAAGGCTGGCAGCGTTGCCTCGCTGAATAGCGATGCTGATTCTTTGAGAGAGAAAACTGCCAGCCCTTTGGTCACAAGTTGCATCAACTAAGCGCTTTTGTACATTACAATTTACAGTAAAAAAATATTATGTCAATGGTACGCACGGCTCATCAACGACTCAAACGCCCACGTCCCAAGATTTTGCTGTTAAATAAAACGATTTCCTATAGAAATACAATAAATATTAACAAAAAAGTAGTTCTAAGTAGATATTTTAAGAATGGACGGAGGTGTTAGTACTTGCAGGAGTTTTGGTGAAAAAAAAAGTCATCTGTAATTTCCTACACGTCGACTGAGTTTAAAAATAATGGTGACTATGTTAACTAGGAATACTAAGTCAATTGTTACGTAAGGCATGATTACATTAGAGACGATGTTCTGGTTATTAAATAAACTTTGATTAAGCGAAGAGTAACATTATTTTACTATCCTCGAATTTATGGTTTGGCAGTTTTCATTATATTGACCTAAGTAATTCCAAACCTGAATGATGAATTAACATACATAATAATTACTTAATCACTAAATTATTTTCAGGTTGCAAGTTTTCATAGCTAACCTTAACTTTAATTATATCCGTTATTTTTTGCTAAAGTCACTACAAATGTTTAATCAAAGCTAAAATATATTTATAACTCTATAAAGAAAGTGTTTACCTACAGTCCGCGAGCGAGCTCCGAGGAATCGGGGCTGGGTTTATTTTTATTTTTAACAAGCATATAACTATAAAAATAATTTCGTAATTATTTATATGAGCTAGTGTTCTTATTATTTAAATGAACTAGTGAAATTATTCTATAAGGATGTTATGTGTTTGATATACATAATAATAAAACAAACCCAGCAACCGATTCTCCGGAATTCGTGCGCCGACTGAGGGTCGAGCACGACTTTACGAATGCTGCGTAACGTAAAATCTAATAGTAAACGTTGTCGAGTTTGTATGACGTTTGGTACAGCGCCCGCCCGTGAGCGTATTTGGAACTAAAATGTAGTATGAGGTTTCTCGATCTCGATACGATAACCGTAAAGTTACGCAGCATTCGTAAAGTCGTGCTCGACCCTCTGTAGGGCTTTCCGCAAAAAATAACCAATGAATAGATAAACAACACACAAAGTAAACTCTTTTCTAAACTCAGAGGGCATGACGAATAAAGTACTTGATCTACAAACGAAACAACAAACAAACAAGAAATCGTACAAAGGTAATCGAAGATTATTCAATCCTGTGTGTTGATATCTGGAGTACCTAAGACAAGCAAGAAGAATAATTAGCATTTTAATAGTCTCATTGCCGTCAAGCATTTTCAATTTGATGCTACTTGAAGTTACTTATCAGTACCTAGTCGTTTCTCATTCTAAAGGCGTCAGTCAAAATGTAATTAAGCAATTAAGTAATTATTTCCCTCTGAAGAAAAAACGACAAGGAAAACGTAACAAAAATAAATAGTCTAATTACGGTTTCATGATATTCTTAAATGAGATTAAATTAAATACTTCTCGCAGGAAGACAATAGGTAGGTAGCTAAGAAACGTAAGTGGTTCCGTAGCTAAGGCGCTCTATCTAGCTACTATATTAATGGCCATTAAACTCCTGTCCTTATGTCACACTAATTTAACTTTGAGACTATTTGATACCGTTAGTTTGCTGGTATGAAATTACTCTACGTGACTAGGGCTGCCATCCGTCCCGATTTATATCGGGACTGTCACCGTTATTGAAGCCTCTGCTCTGTCCCGACGTCCCGACGTATACTAAAATCTCACGACACTGTACTATTAATGTATTCTGTGCCGATATTATGCTAATCGTAATCGCGGGGTTACGGGTTGAGCCTTGCTAAAAAAAGCAGTCCTCAAAAAATATAATATGCCAAGTACTTACTTCTTCCGCTAGTTCCTAAGTAATCTAAAAAACAGAATAAATATTTGTCTTGCCCTAAAATTGGTTTCATTTTAGCCAGCCAGTTTAGCGTCCCGAAGAAAATATGTCCCTAGCAAAATATGGCAGCTCTATTATACGTGACTCTACAAACTAGCTCCTACAAAGTAAGAAATAGCAATTTCGCATAATATACTTAAATATTGAGGACTGCTTTAGGCACCAGTTAAATTTGCAGATTCTTACAAACCAATTCAATTGACATTTCTTGAGAATTTGGGCAAAACTATTATAAAGGCAGCACTGAACAATTCGTTCCCATTTCTATTTCGCTGTTAGTAAGTATAAATAGTCAGCGTGAATAGTAGCCTGTGATTTTATGACTGTTGTCTATTTAAAATTAATTAGCAAAACTAAAATTAAAATTAATTAGCTATTGGAATCTAGACCATAAAAAACATTCTTCATTTAAGAGTATCAATGGAGCTATGAACTATTTAAAACAATAAAGCATTATAATTTATAAGGCAGGTATCGAGAACTGAAATAACGCATTAAGAAAATTTACATAACTTACACACTTCTAAAGTGAAGAACATAAAAACATTCTAGATTCAAGTTTTATCCAAAACAACTTGATTAAAACTTGATTTTAATGCCAAACAAACAAAAAACAGGAAAACCAAACAAGCCAACCGGTTAAGTAGCTGATAATGATAAATATAAATATAACTCAGACAATTAGCTTTATTTACATAATAAAAGCAATTTACAATGACATTAAATCTAAGCTTAAACTAAATAAACTACAACTTAAAACTAAATTAAATCTAAATAAGGCCCCCGTGGCATAGTGCCCAAAAGGCTGGCAGCGTTGCCTCGCTGAATAGCGATGCTGATTCTTTGAGAGAGAAAACTGCCAGCCCTTTGGTCACAAGTTGCATCAACTAAGCGCTTTTGTAACTCAGAAATAAGCTTGCAAGCGCTGGGACCCCATGGACCCATGGCTTCATTCAAAGAATATTCCGCTCGCACCGCACCGACTTCATATTTCTGCTGCTTAGTGCTAGGCCATAAAACTTTAGGCTTTAGTTTTTGTTGTCCGAAATAAACGCATTTTATTTTATTTTATTTATTTATCATTATTTTAGAGGATTATTTTACGTTTTTTTTATAATGTTTTTTTTTGAAGGCGGTTATAGTTTTTTGTAACTCCCATAGAGGTAGAATTCCCTAAACTGATGAAACATTTTATGTCCTTATGTTTATCTAGAGTATTGTATTCATTAAGTTTTATTATCCTAAGTTTAAAAATAAAGATTTTCTCATATAAACTGTCACCCCCTTTTGACCCCCTTAGGGATGGGATTTGAAAAAAAGGTTAAAAAATTACGTGTTCAGGCTCAGGAATAGCTCCCCATATTAAAAAGATCCAAACGCCATCATCCTTGACGAGGCCACCGCATCACTTGGAATAATGGACATATATTTTGTTACTTAGAACGGCTTATGCCCGTTTTCACCAACGACACCTAAGTCATCACCTAGTCAGGGGACCCCTATCCTAAGTGGCCCCTTATATCTCTCCCTAACCTAATTTCATTTTCACCATCCTAGGTAACACCTTAATAGGGGTCCTCTAACTAAGTGACGTTTTGTTTTATCTATAGTGATTTCTAAAACCGGTTTTGTATCGATAATTTTTTTTAAGAACTTCAAAAATCGTGTATAAAAAATTTAACCAACATGTTAAAAACATAGAAAAACTAGACAAATATATCATTAATACTAAATTGACGTCTTATTTCTTATTTTTGAATATTGACTAAGGCTGTATGGCATTATCTTTGCCATCCAGAAAAATAAGAACTTACAGTGACAGTTTTTAACCATCTAATTTTTTTCGAACTTTCGGTGCGATGATTGTAGTTTATTAGCGAGCATTCATTGACTGAAACTGGAATGATTAGATCTGATAATTTATTCATGAACTGTACATACTTTCAAAGTATTGTTATTCGATTTCTTTGAAACCCGTATAATACAGAACAGACCAGAACCCGCGAGCGCGCGTGTTAATTAATCGCTTCTCGTGTGATTCCTACATGCAGAAATGCCATTGGGTTTATAAAAAACAGAACAGGATTATATTTTAAGTGAAAACGGATAGCGAAATCAATAATAAATTGACACAGTGCGCGGCGTATTGTTATAATTGAACGCGGCTTCTGGTTTGTTTTGTATTCTGAGGGTCATTAATAGACTGATGATGAATATTAAGCATTCGTCCAGCTGCGATGAGGTCTTCTTTTATACAAAACTATTCTTCTTCTGTTCTGAGTTATCCTTATATTCCAAATACCTATAATGTAATATTTTTTTAAGTATGAAAAGCACGCTTTCTTTCGACATTCTACGAGTAGGTATATCATATGAAAAATCTTTAGTATCTATCATACTTCTACATCTTCAGTCAAATCTAAACAAGTTTGATGTGAATATTAAATCTAATTATTCAACAGCTTCCAAACTCTACAAAATCATTTAAATAGCCTTCTTTTTTATATAAATTTTATCAGTTTTAGTTAATTATTGCATAACAAATGCACGATAACCTATAAAAATTAAAACGCATCTGCGACTGCGCGAACTGTCACTTAGCGCTAGGGGGTCAATATTCGAGCCCCTAAACTTAGGGGGCCCCCTAAGCAGTTAGGTGTTACTTAAGCGTTGGTGAAACGGAAATTGGTCTTAGGTGTCACCTAAAAGAGCTAAGGGATTTCTTAAATATTAGGAGTCGTTGGTGAAAACGGGCATTAGGCTCATGAAACCCACTGTGTCGAAATGTACACTTTCTGTAAAATGTACAGTCCCAAGAAAACACTTCCAAAATGTACTTTTTCTCATAAGGCATACATTGTATTGATTCAAACTTTCTAGATTTTAACATATCATCATGAGTACCTATCATGACACTCACGACTTATCACGTAATCACGTAAAAACATGTGTTATTTAAATATGTTGCGTCGATGGTGTCGAAGGGACTCAGACATTCCCTTCTAGACCATGGACGCAACGTCGCGTCCGAAACGTCGAGGTATTTAAATAATATATAGTTTTACGTGATATAAGTCCCGAGTGTCATGATAACGCAGACATTCCCAAAACTAAAGAAGGCTACCTCGTTTTCCAATTTTTATGACGTATGTGAAACGGCTCTTTTGGAAACCTTTACCTTCTTGGAAATTGTAGCATCTGAGATTGTACTCTATCTGAGAAAGTGCACTTTTTGGGAAAGTGCTCCTTCCGAGAAAGTGATCCTTCTAAACAAGGGCACCTTTAGAGACAGTGCCATTTCGGGAAAGTGGGTTTTATGTTTATGACCCTAAGCCCTTGAACTTATACTTACTTAGTTTCCGCGGTATAGCAATAAACAAAATTTACGCAGACGATGTCGCGGGCAACAGCTAGAAGATATTATAAATTAAATCAAGGTTTGTTAAGAGTGTTTGTTTCTATGTAAATAGTTAGTAATCTACGGCCTGATGTAACCTTCTAAGACGACCATGCGCATAAAAACATTTAAAAAAACTTTATACATAAATTTGATGAAATAAATAATGCGAGACTTTTAACATTGAGTTTTGATCTTTTTAAATTTTTGCTATTTATTATGGTTTTTGTTGCTACTATTGATATATCAATGTCTTCAAGCAGCAAAAACTCTCAAGGATTTCAACGTAACATGCGTCTCAAACGTGTTTAAACTTACAAAAAAAAACTAGAAAATAAAAATAAGATCAAAAGCTGTTAATGTTTGTTTGAAAAATCTGCCGAACGAGACGGAATCAAAAACACTGTTGTGGTTCAGCCAATTTTTTGTTTAAATATTAAATTGATATGTATAAAAAGTATCGCATGTACATTTAGATACCAATTTGTTCTTGTTATCAAAAAAAATGTGCTGTTTGAAATTACATAGTTTTTGTCTTTTACGTATACAATAAACAGTTTTGGAACCTCGCTTCAATATATAAAAAAACCGGCCAATTGCGAGTCGAACTCGCGGGCCGAGGATTCCGTACAAATGACAGTTGGTATGTAAATATAGTTCGTCTATCATGGAAATCGAAACCCGAAGATATTTTCCTACGTTTTAGATAGTCTAGTGTTGTCCAGTACAACTAGCTTATGCCCCTCGGCTTTGCCCTCGTGAATCAGTCAGTTACGGTACGGTTTTATAGGTATAGATATTCCTTGTCACTCCGCTTCAGAAACGATAAAAGTGTGGAGGCCGACCTAACTTTAAAACTTTCTATTGAGGATGTTGTTTACAATCATGTTATCTTTACATCTTTGGGTTGAAAAATAAAACATTTATTTAAAATATTGAAAGAGATATTTCGAATCTAAACCGAGCATGGATAGGCCAGGTTAGATGTAAGTCAGATGTTTGATCTACAGAGTACATTATTTTTTATATTATATACTATGAAAAAAGAGCATGGTGAACAAGACATACGCAATAAGTACCTAGTTGCTGAATAATGAAATATGCTCTAGCTAGAACAGCCCCTATACTACGAAATCCGAAAATCGAAGTTCGTATCGTATCGTCCCGCTCACTCTCGTGTTAAATAATATTAGCTTAAGAGGGACGGCACGATACGAAGTTCGAATTTTGCACTTCGGCGTCGGGGGGCAGGTTCGTCTTCGTTTGTATCAAAAGAGTTTGACAAATCATTTCATAGAATGCTATTTTTGTTCATTTGGTCTATACGCACCTTTGAATTCCAAATGGTTAGAATACGAAGAATGACGAAAACGAGGGTAGTTGTGTATTGTGCGCCTCAGCCAGCTGCGACTAGTAGTCGTGCGTGCGTTTCGCTGCCACTGAATCGTGCATTGCCAGAGGACAAGGACTACGAATTAGTCCGAAACACATCGGGCTAAACTCGACTTATATACGTGAGTGATCCGTTTATTTCACTATGATTGAGGCTCACGGTAGGTAGTTTCATGTTTTTTTTAAACAACGAGGAAGGCAATTGACCAAGTGAGTCACCTGATGGTGAGTGAGCACCACTGCCCATAAACACCCGCAATCCGGAGGGTTTGCAGGTGGGTTGCCAACCCCCCCGAGATGAAAGATGAGCCTCTTGTGCCCCTAATTATACCGGCTGAAAATTCGTGTCGTCGGCGTGATTGTGTTAAAAAATCTTAATCCCTTGTTGTTTCTTATTAACATTCAAAAGTTTTTTTTTATAACCTAACCAACTTATAAAAGTTGAAAAACCCCCGACATTGTCATTTCAAAGTTCAGTATTTCAAAAAACGGGTGAACCGATTTTAATGAAACTTAGCTAAAAACCATTTCGATTCAGCTAGCTTTCGATTAAAAAAAACCGCATCGAAATCGGTCTACCCGTTTGGGAGCTATGATGCCACAGACAGATACACAGATACACAGACACACAGATACACATGTCAAACTTATAACACCCCTCTTTTTCGTCGGGGGTTAAAAAGAACTTGCTATAGAATAATTGATGAAGAGTGTATTAAAAAACCGGCCAAGTGCGAGTCGGACTTGCGCACAGAGGATTCCGTACAAATTTGTAGGTAGGTATGTAAATAGATCGTCTGTCACGGAAATCGAGTTTCGAAGATTTTTCCCGATTTTCACGAGTGTTTTAAATGTCCAGTGTTAGCAGAGCCCTACTCCAAAGCAAACTGAACTCATTATGGGGTTATTTTATATCGGTTACTGACATAGACAAACATAAATAAGTTGGTCAAATTATTACCGGACGTATTCAATGCTCACTTTTTAACGGCTGCCTCAAGTTTTGCATTAAAGTGCAACTACGAGGAAAGCATTGGTTACGTGCGACGCTACTTAAGTGACTTAGACATTCCTGACATGATCTTACCCGAAGTGACGCGGACAAACCTCGACTTGGTGTTAAGGAAGATGCTAAAGACACGGACCACTCTTGACATCTACGACATCTCCGTGAATACTCTTCTGTCAGTCTGGCCAGTACTGGCTGACAGATTAGTTACACTAATAAATGACATGTTCAGAGCCGGCGTCTATCCTAATGACCTAAAGAATACGAGGGTTTGCCCCGTGTACAAGGGGAAGGGTGACATACAAAAAACTGACACATACAGACCAATTACGATAGTTCCAAATTTTTCCAAAGTTACTGAGAATATTACATCATCACACTTAATGACACATTTAGAGACAAATGACTTACTGACTGACAGACAGTTCGCCTACAGACGCAATATGTCAACAACGCACGCTGCACACCAGATAATTGACTCCATCGTCATGAGTCTGGACAGTAAATTCAAAGTTGCTGGCATATTCTGTGACCTTTCTAAGGCGTTTGACGTTATAAATAATGACCTTTTACTGACGAAACTGAAAATGTACGGTGTTCGACATAACGTATTTGAGTTGCTTAAGTCATTTCTGGAAAACCGTAAGCAGACAGTTGAGGTGGTGACGGCAAACGGAAAAAAGATGCGATCTGAGCCGGGTGACGTCACTATAGGGATACCTCAGGGTTCATCACTTGGAAATACACTTTTCCTGACGTTTATTAACGATCTGCCATCCGTCATCACTGACGGTCTCACTGTCCTCTTCGCTGATGACACTACAGTCGTAGTATGTGCGACCACTTATGACCAACTGAATGAAAGGATAAATAAAGTGTGCGGGCAGTTGCAACATTGGTTCTCAACAAATGGACTTATCATGAACCATATAAAATCAAGCGTTGTGTTGTTCTCTGGTAGGGCTGTCGTCACACCACCATTAATGACATTCCCCATATCACTGTGTCAGCAATGCAAATTCTTGGGCTTCACACTAGACTCAAACATGAATTGGAAGAGTCACGTGGAGTCTCTTTGTAGTAAGTTAAGCAGTGCAGCTTTTGCTCTACGCAAATTAAAGCCATTAATAGCGGACAGTGCACTAAAGCAGGTATATTTTGCATATTTCCACTCACTGCTTTCTTATGGTACTTTGCTGTGGGGAAACTCCACGGACTCTGGCCGTCTCTTGGTTTTGCAAAAACGTGCAGTACGGATACTTGTTGGCGTTAAACAAAGGCATTCATGCCGAAACCTGTTCACAGAGTTCAATATTATGACCTTATTTTCACTGTATTTGTTCCAAGTTATTATGTATACGCGGACCAACATTTCCAGTTTCAGTCGAATGGGCGTAGAGGGTAAAATCACACGTAACACAGGTCGCTTACGGGCAGTTCCCCATAGAATGGTGCTAGCAGAGAAAAACCCGCGCGTTATTGGTCCCAGATATTATGAACACCTACCCTCTGATATTAAAAATGAACAACATGACGAAACGTTTGGTCGTCGATTGAAAGACCTTTTGTTAAAAAACCCATTTTATTCTGTAAACGAATTTTTAAATATGACATTTTAATTTTAATTAGTATTTATTGACATTATTTTTCACCTTGACATGCATGATATTGTTAAATTATAGATTGATAATGTTAATGTATATTGATTATATTTATTTTGACGATCCCTAGTGGAGAACATTCTTTGTAATTCTATTTTATTTTGTATAATTTTGTTTGACATTTAATTCTTTGTTTATTTAATATTATTTCTTAATAATTTTTTGACGATTTCAATATTTAAATTCTTTGACTTGACATGTGCAATTTAATGTAATTTTATACTGAAATAAATAATCTAATCTAATCTAATCTAATCTAATTAAATTCGCTATATGCATTACTGCTCTGATTTCCACTTGTCTCGAACAAAAATGAGCACTTTAAAGCTATAAATATTTCGCAAACGTTTCAATGTTTTTAAAAGTCCTATCCAACGATACCCCACACTATGGGGTACACGTGAGAAAAGATCCCCACTGTTAATTTAGGGACGGTTCCCCAAAAAAATTTTTTTTTTGGATTTTATTCTACCATTTTACAGCTTCCTAGTGCCAATAGCCTCTGAGCTAATCCACGGACAGACGGACATGACGAAAATATAAGGGTTACGTTTATGCCATTTAGGCTCTGGAACCCCAAAAACATAATTATCCTGAGAAAATTGTCGAATTAGTCGCATTTATCACAATAATAACTCTTGTGTTGTCAAGCATGGTATTGTCTTTTTTTTGTAGTGGCGTACCTACTCGTCTAAAATATCAGATACCAATAATGAAATTACTGCAAAAAAACATACTGAAAAAAAAAGACATGTCTTTTTTTTCAATATATTTAGAAGCACACGACTTCTACAATAGCTTTAATTATTATAAGAAGTACGTTTATAATAACTAAATAGATTGAAAAATTAAACACAACACACTTGATAATTATTTTCGTAATATGAACTAAAAACAATTACTTTGCTCAACACTTACTTACTTTGCTTACTTTGAGCAAAGTAATTGTTTTTAGTTCATAAATATAGACCTCCGCAAAGTAACTATTTTCGTAGTAAAGTAGTAATTATTTTCGTAATATTTTATTAGGTGCTTATATTAAAAAGCTTTTTAAATTTGACCCTATGGCTACCATTCTATTTGATAAAAAAAATAGCCCCGAAAGAAGAGAAGCTAAAGCCCCCACATTTAGGCATTGAAATAATAAAAATCAAAAACGAGCGGGAAGTTATTAAAAAGTAATATTGTTGACTTATTACGGTAGCGTGATGTTAATAGGTAATTATTTTAATATGACTTGAATATATAGTTAATGGCTTGAGTGCGAAGTGCGCGTATACTACTTATACTTGAGTTGTCATTGTATCTGTGACTATATTAAAAGCTGACTAGCTAACCCTTAGACAGATCTTGTTTTGAGCGCTACTAAAGAGGACATAGTGTAGGTAAATCTGTTTTTAAAAATGAATTTGATAATTAAGCACGGTGTCTTCCTATTGGTCGCAGCGCAGCTAGTTAATTGTGGAGGTAACGTATATAATATTGATGTTTCTTTAGCATTAAGTTGTGTTTTTAAAGAATTTTGTTTTAAGTACTAAACGCATCATATTTGATACAATTTTGAATTGTCAATGACATTTTGCAATTGTGATAGTGATAGTTATTTGTGCTCAATTTTGAACAGTGTTGTGTGAAGTAAGTGTATCTCATAATAACTTTTTAATGTTTTTAATTATTGTGCAAGAACAATATTAACTGTTTAGTACGATTTATAAAAAATACCGTATGCCAGGGGAGAGACAATAGCAGCATCAAATATATTATAATACGTAATGATTAAGAATAAGTCCCAAAGAAAATATTATATTTTGGATGAATATGCCTAGATTTACATTCGTAACACGGAATAAGGGTAACAAGAGCTCTATCGTTCTATCCAATATAATGTATGCCTTATATGTACATACAACCTTAACTTTATCTATTTACTTATTATGCACTATCCGCTAATTAGAATTGCGGATATTTTGTTTCGGAATGATATGATACCTATAGTTACTCGTAAGATGAATTGAGTTGATTTGATTACAATACATTGTATATTTACGTATTATCGAACCAACTGAGTCGTGACCCACTGTGGAACCTTTTCGTAGTGTCATGGTGACATCGCATTGTCTGACAAGGAAAATAATTATGACACTTAGTGTGAGAAAGTTCTACGGTGGGTCATGCAGGAATCAAATGGTTCGACTGTACAAATTGATTCCTGACCCACGGTGGAACCTTTTCACAGTAAACATCATACTGACATTGCGTGTTTGTTAAGGAAAAAAGTTATGACGTTTACTGTGAGAACGTTCTATTGTGGGCCAGGAATCAATTTTTTCGGTAGCACCTACATTTACTACTATTATTAGTTTTAGAGAGCTAAGTTTACCAAATTTCACAGACAGTCGAAAAAACTTTATTTTTAATACAGTTGCTCAAAAAGTAGTATTTTTTGTAGCTACGTATCATGCGGAAAGTTGTATTTTTCGTACTAGTGCTTTTTACTTTTCCAAGGCGCCGGCGGCACCGGGCCACCTACACCTTGCTTCTCCTCCCCGTCAGGGCAGCCCCCGCCTTTAGTTTTATTGTAATAAATGTATTAAAAAACGTCGTTTGGTACACGTGCGGAAGTGTCATTTTCACTCGTCCTGAGTCTCGACCCTCGCCTCACGGCTCGGGCCTAGACACCCCAGGACTCGTGCATAATGACAAACTTTCCGCACTTATATCAAAAAGTACTATTTCCTGGTAATACAAACACAACGAATTTTCTAGGCAGTAAACTTCATTTAAAAAACTTACGACACCCCTCTTTTTCGTCGGGGGTTATTAAGGTATTTTTTTCTAATTTTTGATCCATTTGATGATTTACTCAGAGGAGTAACTGACGCCCAGGTCATTTATTGCTCTTATGACCTAATTAAAAGCGTCCCTTGCAGCTGAATAAGTGGATCCATAATGTAAACAGATCGGACAAAGATTACTGGACGCTCAAAGTTCGCAATTAGCATAAAAGCATGTTACCATGGATATCCTGTTTTCCATAATCAGACCAGTTCTTATTAAGGAAACCTGTCACGAGATACAGTTAATGACTTGATGTTCTCCTTGAGTTCATGATGACACTTAGTACGATACAAAGTAGGTATATTAACATAGTACGATAATAGGGATATTGTTAGTGTAATAGAGCTATGTAATTGTTGCGGTAATTAAAATAAAAACCGGATTAGAAATGACTAGTTTGGCTATTAAGTAGCAGTTTCTTTAAGTACCTTTATTGCAATTTGTCCATCATTATCATAATGCATTCATCATCATGTAGCCAAGAGAGAAATGATTGTTTCAATTAGTAAACCCATATTAAAAAAACCGGCCAAGTGCGCGTTGGACTTGCTCACCGAGGGTTCCGTAGAAATTTGTGGGTGTGTAAATAGTTTGTCTATTACGAGAATTTAGTTGTCCAGTATTAGCATATTAACCCTGCTAATATGCACAATTTACGCAGTCTAGAGTTATTGGTCATTCACATATTATACAGGCAGACATAAAAAATTACGATTTTAAAATTTATGGGATTATAGTTGTGCTATATATCTTCATACCAAATTTCTAGTTTCTAGGACAATTGGAATTTATATGGAAACACCTTTTTTAAAGACTACAGCCTAAGTATTTGATATTACTTTCAGCATGCTACCTCCACGCGTTCCAAAGAACAAGGGTCTTGACAGACATACATACAGACACAGATAGACGGACAACGAAACGATCCTATATGACTTCCCTTTTTTTCCTTTTGAGGGACGGAACCCTAAAAAATATTATAATTTCATAAACCACTACTAATACCTACATCAATTAATAATTTAATTTTAACCCTCGTTAACCAGTAGTTGTAAAACCCAATACTGATGTATTACGTAGATTACCGCGCATTATTTTAGGCAGAGATGATGATGGTAGAATTATGACAAAAAACTAGCTGACTGCGACTCGGATTCGCGCACCGAGATTTCCTTATCTGCATATTTTTTTACCTCACTGCCGGTTATGTTTTTTGAAGCCTATGTATGTATGTTTAATTCTTTGACACGCTCTACGGGTTTGACGGATTTCAAGGTATGAGGGTGTCATTAGATTCGTCTCACTTTTAACATGAAACTACCTTGAGATTCAATCATAGTGAAATAAATGGATGCCGGTGGCGTGTGCTCCCAGAGGAAGAACTACGGATTAGGCCGAAACATGTCGGGCTATACTCGACTGACATACGTGACTGATCCGTTTATTTCACTAAGATTCGTCTCAGTTGTGGGAGAGACATAGGTTATATATACCAGGTTGCGTTTTAATGATAAAAAAAATTCTTAAATACATATTGTCAACCAGAAGAGGCATTGAATGTATGAGAGTATGTTTTCTTTAAAAAAAAGATTTTTTTAAAAGGGGTGTTTACTTGTAGACTTACTCAACCCCTGGCTGAATACATGATGGTTCATTAAAATTCGCCCTGTATTTGTAGTCGGGTTTTTTGTTTTTAAATAATTGATTCCTGTTGTGACCTTGCGTCGTCCTAACTTACAATGATTCTGTCTCAATTCGTGGTACGGAACCTTGAACAATGTTAATTAACTAACAAATCAACTTTTATTACGTTACAGTATTGCCCGTGGATAAATGCAACCTAGAGGACTCGAAATGTATGACCCAGGCTTTCCAGAAGGCCCTTCCGACCTTCGTGGTGGGAATGCCAGATTATGGCGTTGAGGTCATGGATGTACTGGCCCTGGATGACTTCTCATTTGACCTGGCCGGTCTTCAGTTTTCTCTGAAAGAGGGAACATTGAAGGGTTTGAAGGGCGCGGTTATTGATAACGTAAAGTAAGTAACATAATTGATTGAATTAGACGTTTCTTTGCGGAGGTCCATCGACAATTATAGTACCCATCTTAAACTTTCTAAATTGCACCACCTGCTTTAATCTGTTCTCACCTTTATTCTATTACGGTTGTCTGGTAGAGATCGCTCTGTAGCGATATAGCCGCCCATTGCTACCTTGTATTTTCTTTGTACCTTTTTTCTTTGTTATGTGGTATTCAATAGAGTTCTTGTATTGTATTGTACTTTTCACGTGTGTATTACCTGTGATACAAGATATAGACGACGTCGTTGGCGTACCTCCTGGTTGGTGTGGCTGGCATAACACCCATCATGTTACTACCTGATTTCTTTCATTATTTGACTAAGGATATGATGTTTGTTTGTATAGATGGAACTTAAAGAAGAAGAATATTGAAGTGGACTTCCATATGGACGGCAGTGTTAAGGGACACTACACAGCCGGCGGCAGGATCCTGATTCTGCCTATTACTGGAGATGGCCAAATGAAACTGAAACTGAGTAAGTACTTCATAAAAAAATCGAGTAAAGATTGACATTGGGTAGGTATCAGTATGCTGAACCGTAATTGAAATGTTCACAGAAAGTGTTTTATGGGCGCTAAAACAACAAATAATAAGCACGAAATGAAATAAAAAATAAAGAAATTTTTAAATAAATAATTATGTAACGTTAAAATGCTTTACGGCTTTTTTTTGCAGAAAATGTGCATATCCACTTCGTCGTTAATTATGAAATGGAGAAGGATGCTGAAGGAGTCGAACATGTAATATTCAAGAAATATACCGTACAGTTCGACGTAAAAGACAATGCTCAATTCGCATTGACAAATCTATTCAACGGCAATAAGGAACTGAGTGAGTTGGAACTTTTTTTTTACAATATTAACTACTTCTATTGGCCAGCACCTCACTGCTGGGCAAAGGCCTTCCCTAATATTTTCTAATCGTCCCCTTATTGTATTTTATTAATATTTTTAATAAAACCTCTAAACGAAATATTACTTAAACTGAGTACCTAAGAATTTTTGATCGATCGATCTTTTAAAGTGTAATATTAATGCTTTCGCCGGCGGTGACTAGATATAATAGAATTTATATTGTTATAATTTTATAATTGCTATAGCACCTTACCTCCGGCGAATGAGTGAAAATAATTATGTAATGCAAAACTGAAAGAAATATACCACTACAACAAATTAACTTGGAAAGTGCTGCTTTCAAATTAGGTTGCATTGCACATCAAAATAATTGCAGTAGGGAAACTCATCCACTAGCAACCGATCTTAATAAACTAAAATTATAATTTCAGGTGACACCATGTTGACATTCCTGAATCAGAACTGGAAGCAAGTCTCCGAAGAGTTCGGCAAACCTGTGATGGAAGCGGCGGCTAAGAAGATCTTCAAGAACATCAAGCATTTCTTGGCAAAAGTGCCAATAGCAGATATTGCTAATGTTTAAATTAGCTTAACTACTTTCTGTGATTAAAAGTCACGATGTGTTATTTATTTTCTATGGGTGATTCTTCTAGTAAACATGAATAAGTAGTTTTTTATCTCATTAACTTCACCTACCACTAAAAAAGCGTAGACTTCAATAATGCGCCATAAACGAAGAACCAGAGCTATACGGTATGTGTTCTAAGCAGTTAGAAGCACATTTTGGTTAAATCTATTCAGTTACTGCTGTTATTAGTTAATATCTAGGTATTGATCTAACGAACGGAATGGGAAATTTATCTTCAACACTGTTAACTTAAAGCCGTAATCAAAATTTTCTTGAATTTTCATCGACTTCAAGGGATCGCGTTAAACCGCGAAATTTGGCGTGTTAATGTACCTAGATCAGATTGCTATCAAGTCATGAGTTATGTGGTCCCTTTGACAATAGTTTGTAATATTTTCATAAAGCCCATACATTTAATCAAGCCAGCATTTGAAATCTCGCAATTCCTGACAATTCTTAGCGCGGACACAAATATCTTCGTCATCATCATCATGTCAGCCGATTGACGTCCACTGCTGGACATACGCCTCCCCCAAGGCTCTCCACTCAGACCGGTCTTGTGCTTTCCGCATCCACCGCGGTCCCGCGATCTTTACTAGGTCGTCGCTCCATCTTGTTGGAGGCCTACCGACAGCTCGTCTCCCGGTCCGTGAACGCCATTCGAGAACCTTCTGACCGCATCGGCCATCAGTTCTGCGAGCTATGTGCCCCGCCCACTGCCACTTAAGTTTCGCGATTTTCGGGCTATGTCGGTAACCTTAGTTCTACTGCGGATATCATCATACAAATAATAATAATAATATAATATCTTCGTACAAATAATTATTTAGAGAAATAGCCGTAGAACGAGACTCAAATTGATAAATTGACGGGTCTCGTCAACAAAATTTTGATGTTATTCGTGTAAACAAGAAAACATTTGAAGCGAAATCGTGAAGCGTGAAAATTTATGTAATGATTTCTTGGGACTTCTATTGATTCGTTTGCATAATTTCCTTATAGAAATGCAAATGAATGGAGACCTCGGCTAACGGCTAGGAACTGTATTGTATATTTCATTAGGTAGGTACTGAAGGGACTCGGTTTTACTTAAAATGGTTGCAGTTGTTAAGCAGACCCTCTTGTGTAATTTTTGACACAAGAAAATGTCTCCATCACGTTCGCGTTAACGTCTCAATTATAGACATACCTAGTAGAAAAACCTCTTCCACGGGCCAGGCAAAAAGCAATCTTATGACAATGTCATGAACATTCCGATAGGGGAAAGCTTTTCTCACTTTAACTGTACTAGCTATGGGCAAATTGGCGGCGCCTCTAGCGGCGTGTAACAACAAACAAGACTCATAGTATTTGACAGTTTAACGCAGCCGCGTTCAAGAAGCTTGTTGCGACGTGAAAATTACACTAAGGACTCAGAGACAGAAAGGTGTAAAAAATATTTATTTTTGATGGCATGGCACTTTGCTGGAATCTATCCACTATGCTCTACGATTTGTACTATTTACTAATAAAGCAAAATGGACGTTTTCCTAAAACTTGCTCTATCATTAAAATTTGTATAGCAAATTGGAGAAAAACAGTTCACTTTGCTCTATCACTAAAACTCGTAGAGCAAATAGGAGGAAAATATCCAATTTGCTAGTTGATACAAATGGTAGAGCACAGTGAAGTAATTTCCAGCAAATAGGTATACTCCTTTTCTCAAATTTCAAAATGGAAACAACATAATATTATCGGTTTACTAACCGACTTCAAAAAAACGAGGAGGATCTCAATTCTTAAAATATTAACGTAACTTAAAATTGTGAAATAAAAAATCTTCTAACAAAAAGTAAGACCGCCTTCAAAAACGTGAACCGTGAACTAGACAATAAATAAATTAGTATACAATATACCTGTCGAGTTTAGCGCTGCTGTAATGTTTTTTTTTTTTACATTGATCAAAACTACTTCTAATATTATAGGTACAGAACAATGACAACTTTTCGTCGTTTTCCCTCAGCGTCATTATGTTACGTACTGTCTTTGAAACATAAGGTTAGAATAAAAAATTAAACGAACTTACCCAAGTGAAGTTCCATTTTAATTGTACGAGCTGCATAGTCTCGAAATGATATTTTAGACAATGTAGTAACGCATTCGCCAGCCTTAAGTCACACGAATTTCAGAGCTAAAAACGCCTGAATCCAAACCTAAAATCAAAAGAAAAAAACAACTCCTACCCGTAGCGCCATCTGACGGTGCTACCCAGCTTCATTTACTTCAGAGATCCAGTTATTGGAGTCCAGACCCCAGAAGATAAAAACACTTTTATTATTTTACGGCAAGGATAACTTACTTACCTATATCGGGCACTGCGATATGTAAATTAGCATGGGCGGGTGGGTTATTATATCATTTCGAGACTATGCAGCTCGTACAATTAAAATGGAACATCACTTGGGTAAGTTCGTTTAATTTTTAATTGTACTTTGCTGCATAGTCTCTCATGATATTTTAGACAATGTAGATGTTTAGAGAGTTGTAAAATAATAAACAGCAATTTCTTGATATTTGTTATACTTAATAGACAGGAATTAGATGTCACGTATCAGTAATCGCGACTATTAGTAAACAAGAAACCATATTATTCTATGTATCTACATTGAGTCATGAGTTTAATATTAAGGAAAAATCTTCATTTGTAATAACCTCTCTATTATAAAATTGTGCGAAGACCTTAGAGGACTCTGTCCAGCCAACAGTCCTCCGTATGTTGTCAACGCTGACTCCCAGACGCTTGGCCGCGGAGGTGGCTGCGTGCCGCGCGCTGTGCGCCGTAAACTGAGACACGTCTATGCCGCTGCTCTGCAGCGTGCACTTAATCCAGCGGCTAAGCGTCTGTGATGTCACCGCATTATGCGGTTGCTTAAAAGCAATGAACAAATTTTCACATTTGCGAATGTTTTGTGTACGGTCCAGATAATTCAATAAAGCGGTCGCCGGACAGATCTTAGGGTTACTAGTGAAGAATGGTAGTATCAGGCTAGGCTGTGTACTGCCAGGTCGAGAGGTTTTAATATGGTCAGGTATTTTTATACATATTTTTTCTGATAAAGTTTGAATATTCGATATTTTTATAAGCGAAAAAGTCTGGACTCGATGAGCAGTTACTATGGCCAATAATGTTATTAGTTTCTTAGATACATTTTCGAGTGATAATGAGTCGTGTTTCTCCCATATGTGTTAAATAATTAAGCACAGTGGACGGGTCCCAGGTTAGGTCATATTTAGGACGGGGGGGCCGAAGCCTAAATGCGCCCTTGACAAAGCGAGCCACTCTATCGTTATTAGATATTTTTGAGCCCAAAACGAGAGACAGTGCTGATCTACAACGATTAATGGAACCATAAGCAGCACCTACTTCAAATAATTTTGATAAAAACGATAAAATCTGTGGAACTGATGCTTCGAGATGATTAATACCATAATTAAGACAATAACCATACCACTACTTTAAATAAGTATCATACTGTTTGATAGTGTTGTTCGACAGAGACGCCAGCACCACAGTCATCGGCCCGGCCGAGACGCCTCGTCGTGAAAACGCTTGCCGGACAAGCGCGCGGCAACCAGGATAAGGCGCTGCCGAAATATGGGGTTGCTGGAATAGGATTTAAGCAAGTCATCACTGGGACCGAAATATAATGGTTTTGAAATTACAAGTTTCTTAAATATTGGGTACCATGGTTGCGTGGGCCAGTCTGGTACTATCACAATGCCCTCCGACTGTTCAGAGATAATCTTTTGAAGCACTTTTGTAATTAAAACAAAAGGAGGGAAAGCATAAAAATAATATGGCGTCCAAGCCAAAGTAAATGCATCAATTTTGAAAGCATCCGGGTCATTTTTCCATGCTACATACAGTTCACACTTCCTATTAGCACGACTTGCAAATAAGTCAATTTGAGGGAAACCAAAAGCAGTAACAATTGCCTGTAAATGTTTATCGCTCAATTCACATTCTATGTCAGAATGTGATTTTCTAGATTCAGCATCTGCAATTACGTTTCGGGCTGACTTTATGTATGAAGCAAATAAAAAAAGATTTTTTCCTTCACAATATTGCCATAGTTGTCTAGCCACTGAATTTAAGTGTGGATATTGGACACCCCCCATGCGGTTAATATAAGAGATAGCTGTAGTGTTGTCGACGCGAAGCAGGACTTCACAGTTTTGAAGATTGTTAGTAAAAGACTTCAGCGCAAGGAAAGCCGCCGGCTGCACGAAAAACGGTAATGAAGCTGGGTAGCACCGTCAGATGGCGCTACGGGTAGGAGTTGTTTTTTTCTTTTGATTTTAGGTTTGGATTCAGGCGTTTTTAGCTCTGAAATTCGTGTGACTTAAGGCTGGCGAATGCGTTATTACATTGTCTAAAATATCATGAGAGACTATGCAGCGAAGTACAATTAATACCAACATAAGTACCTACTTATATTTTAATAACAAACTTAATGCCTGCGGTATTAATTTGTCCACTGCATGAATATTTAATAAAATGGCAAAACGGATCATGGCGATGAAATGAATTCTGCGAGGAATGGCTTGTATTTTTCAAATTTAACTTTGAAATGGGTGAGGATTTCATGCATTGTTTTAGCCTCGTATTTTATTCCGAATGCACTTGCGCGCCGTGGCTATAATGCCTACAAAAATTAGAAAAGCACTTTTAACATGAAACTACCGTGAGACTCAATCGTAGTGAAATCACCAGGCGTCTAGTAGTGTAGCAGAGTGCGTCTCTCTGCCGCTGGGTCGTGCGCCCCCAGAGGAAGAACTACGAATTAGTCCAAAACATGTTGCGCTAAACTCGACTTATAAACGTGAGTGATCCGTTTTTATTTCAATATGATTAAAAAGGCACATAGAAAACGGTGATGTAATGTTAATAGTGGTTAGGGTTAAGCAACTTAAAAAAAGTTATTAAACCCCCCATATTTTCATTTCAAAACATTTAATGAAATTTAGCTAAGAAATATCTCGGTAGCATTTAGATTAAAAACAAGCCGCATCCAAATCGGTCCGTTATCATTATGTTTAGGGTCTATGATGCCAGAGATAGACACACAGATACACACGTCAAACTATAATACTCTCTTTTTGGGCCGGGGGTTAAAAGAAATCGAGTTTAGCTCGACATAATGTTACGGACTAATCCGCAGTCCTTCCTCTAGAAGCGGACGCTTCGGTGGCAGCGCAACGAACAATTACTTACTTGAGACTGAAGATCAATTATTCGTATTTTTCGCACAGATATCTGCCTCGACCGGGGATCGAACCCGAGACCTCACGATTAATAGTCAAGTTCTTTAATGATTGCTATTCGGCGGCTGTCCATTTTTCTTAGTTCAGTGATAAAGCATAACCATCTTCTAATCTACGTATGTTCTACTTTTTTATTAGAATTTTATTTCATAATCCCGACGTTCTTGTAAGTAGGTACAAAAAACCTGATGGAATATACAAGTTTTTGGTCAATATTTGCCAGTACATATTCAATTTCTTGTTATTCAGTATCGTATTGGGATAGGCACGTAAATATTAAAAATAAATTATGTTTAGAGAAGAACAAAAGTAACCTTATTTGACTACCTACATACTTCAATTGATTCGTCTTTGTCTATAACTATAACTCACCTGTACCTACTTAAATGCCCAGTGCTCTTTATATTTTTAATAATGACATTACTTAGGTTGACTACTTTTTTTTAACGTTAAAAAGTGTAGTAACCATCCTATCCTATGCTATTCCTATTTATATTTAATTTGTATTAAAAAAAAAATGTTATCTCCATATAACTTGACGTCTCTAAGTGATACAATTAGAGTGCTACTATTAGTGTAATGTTATTTACTTAGGGCCTTATTCATAAACGTCACTCAATGCCTCAATTACCTGAAATAGGTTTTGTCTTCTGCTTACTAACAGAAATGTCAATGTGACAGAAAAGGACAAACGAACTTTAACGGCATTTTAGTTAATATAGGTTAATGAATAACAGGGTTATAATGTAAGATACCTACTGATACTGATAGATTTCTCTCATATACGGCCAGTTAAGGCGCAGAGACCCTTATTCCAACCATGTGACGGACGTTGATTAATAAGGCTAGCGAGGGCCATATTAAGAATGGATCAGTATTACCATTAGGTACAATAATTCTAAACGATTAAATATATTATCCCTTTACTTGGCGATGTTATTCATGTGATACATTGTTAGTACATAGCACAAACATTGCTTGTCAATATTTTTGGTGTTCAAAATTAATATCACAAACCAAAATTGCTTAATGTAAATTTTCATGGGCAACGGAATGAGATTTTTATTTTAAACCATCGTCAATATTTTTAGTAGATATAAAATTAAAAGAAGCTCTTTAAAAGTTAAAAGGTAGAATGTACCTGTATTTATAAGACAAGAAAGTTAAACAGTAATTAAAGCATAGATGCGAATTATGTTCCAACATTTTTATAACAACAATTGAGTAGGTACTGTTATTTTTCTGCTATGTCCACTAAAGGCAGCTGTCGGTAATTAGGCTTAGATAACGAGTCATATCTATTGAATCAGGGCTCTAGTTAACTAAATGTTGATATAGTACTATACTTGTATGTTCAAGTTTAGATAATCCATTGGATTGACAATAATTCTGTGCCTCCTGTGATGAGTGATGTAAGTCGACTTGTACCCTTTTTGTGTTTTTATGCAGAATATAATCAGAAAAAAATTACGATTTTTTGGGTCTATGTCACGTACTTCTATGTGCTATAGTTTCGGAGATAATTTCGTGAAAAGTGATATAAGTAGCAGCATTTCGGCAAAAAAACGTGCACATTGATATATGTCAAGTTATAACCCCTTTATGTAATTGCTCCAAGAGCTATTTTTCGTGCTTCTTGGTATAAGTGAAATTGAATTTATTTTCACAATTTATTTTTCGGTATTTTTTTCAGAAATAATGATACATCTACCGTTATATCACTTTTGACCAACTTTTCTAAAAGCAAACCAGGGTACAATTCGACATGTATCTACAAATGTGAGATCAATTTCAGTATTTTTTTTTGATAAATGATACGTCTCGTCATGAATCACTTTACACAAATAAATTTTTAAGTGTAAAGAAATACAAATTGACTTACATCTAAAAGCCAAACTATTCCCGTAAAATATTAATGCAGTAACAGTTGTGTTACGTGATATAAGTACGAACATAAAGAGTGTGGCGCGAGCGCGCGGGGGTGAAGTGACGCGGTATCGGAGGTGCGCGGGACCTGTGCCCTAAGCACGACTTGTCGAATCCTGCGTCACGTAAAATCGAATAGTAAACTATAACGAGTTTGTATGACGTTTGGAACAGCGCCCGCCCGTGAGCGTATTTGGAACTAAAATTTAGTGTGAGATTTCTCGATCTCGATACGATAACCGTAACGTAACGCAGGATTCGACAAGTCGTGCTTAGGGCACTGCTCGCCTCACCGCCTCAGCAGTCATAGAGTAATATAATATACGGGGAATAGAGCGCCCTCTCAGTGGAAAAAAATGTCACCCTCAACCAGCCTCTACAGCAACGCCATCTTTTATCTGTGTTAGTCGACAGAACAGATTTCATAACACCCACACGCGCGCAAGCTCGGACACACGCGCGCGGGCGCACACACACGAATTATGTGTACACACTCTTATTAGATTAGACATTATGAAAAATTCAAACTCAGAATTCAAAATCGTTTATTTCGCAAATTATACATTTAAAGCGTCCAAAATCGCAACAACTAACAATATCACAAAACAACAAGTCTTCACAAATCACAAGCATCTGATATCGCAATAAATACTTAACTGAAACAACACAAGTATTGTAACTAAAGCGTCCGAATTTTCGCCGCAACGTCCAATACACACGAACTGACATTACACTAATTAAACGTTGGAGCTGAAAATCGACTTTACGTATTTACTAGTGGACAATTAACGAAATAACAGGTAAACACTGCGCATTTTCTAAAAAAACAGAAAGCAGCTGGGAGCTGCATGCTGTATGACGTTTACTTGAGTCCGAAAATTTTGAAGGGATTTAGTAGGTGTACCAAAAACCGTTTTTTTCTTCTTTGCATTATGATAAATTCTGCAATTTTTTTAACAGAAGTACAAGTAATAATTTGTGACTGAAAATTACAACCCTTCGGTTCGATATTTTTCATAAAATTTTCCAATATATTTTACGTATTTTTTTTAAACCGACAGCAATGATTAACGCACTAACTACTAAAAAGTAGCCTTACACAGGTAAGAGATGGCGCAGCTAAAAACTTCAACTGTCAAATACGGGTAACTCCTCCCCCTGGCCTCAGTATCGCTGCGGCTATGACAAGGTGTGGTCACGTCAGAATTCATTATGAATCGACGCGTAGGTTGGTAGTTGTATCATTACACAAATTTTAATACGTTTAGATTTTTTTGTCTAAGTATCGAAATATGTCACTTGACACGAAATATTGTTATGTACATAAATTTTAGTCTGAAAATAGCCTTCTTACAGGTGTGATCGGTTCGTCGATCGCGATGGACGAGTGAGTGAACAAGTAATGTGTCCGTGTAACTCCTTTCTGCTCTATTAGCTAACAAAAAAATTAAGCCAACTACGATCTTATCAGACTAATACCTATCACTAAACTAAACTACTAACTACGCTACTTACTGTTAGATAGGTACCACTTACCACTACTTTATTATCTACTCCTTATTATTAACTACTTTCTTAAATAACTATAAATACCATATAGGATCATGTACTTGCCGTAACACATCAAACGGTTATTTAGCTAAATATGAACTTACCTACTTGTCATACGGCTGAAATGACGTTTCAAGGCAATATTGAAGAAACAAATATTGAAGGCAAACAGAAGAAAATACCTACAAAGACGACGCCGGACCTAATGTGACAGAACCAATTGAGGAATCGCTACCAGAAAAGCGTATCGAATGTCCAGTCACTCCTCTTAACGTACAGCAGAGTCCAGTATTTGTCCAAACAAATGAGATTCCTCCAAAAACCACTTAGAAAACTTAGGGGTTTCAGATTCATCTGACGATGGTGATTTTGGATCGTTTAGAAGCGATGATTACCTACAAATGCGTTACTGATGAATCTTCCTTTTCAACTAATGTTGAAAGAACGCCGCTCAAAAGGAGCAGAACCGCTACTATCAGTGAAGGGCAATATTATCGTCCCTGAAACACCATCGCAAGAACATCAGAGAGTCAACACCAATAAATTAGAGAATGCTCCTAATCAGTGTGTGTTGCCAGTGATGACTTACGTTTCTGAGACGTGTGCGCTAACTATAAGGAAGCTTAAAGTCACTCAAAGGGCTATGGAGTGGGCTATGTTCGGGGTTTCTCTGTGGGATAGAATCAGAAATGATGACATCTGCAGTAGAACTAAGGTTACCGACATAGCCCAAAGAATTGCGAAACTTAAGTGGCAGTGGGCGGGGCACATTGCTCGCAGAACTGATCGCCGATGGTGTCAGAAGGTTCTCGAATGGCGTCCGCGGACCGGGAGACGAGCTGTCGGTAGGCCTCCAACAAGATGGAGCGATGACCTGGTATAGATCGCGAGACCGCGGTGGACGCAGAAAGCACAAGACCGGTTTGAGTGGAGAGCCTTGGGGGAGGCCTATGTCCAGCAGTGGACGTCTTTTGATTGACATAATGATGATGAGGCCTTAAAACACTCGTATGATCTTATTATAAACACACTCGTGTTTTCAAGACCCTCATTATGTAACAGTTGCATAAACTTTTAGTTGCATAAACTTTTAACATGAAACTACCGTGAGGCTCAATCATAATGAAATAAAATGAAACATGCCGGGCTAAACTGAACTTACATACGTGAGCGATCCGCTTTATATCACTATGAGTTGCATAAACTACTATGTATTTAGAGTCATTTTGGAGTCTGGGAAGTTACAAGGAAAAAAACGATTACACTTCGAAATGTATTGAAGTTTGCCGAAAAATAAGATCTCAAGTTACCTTTGAAAAGAATTGTGATGAATGTGTGCCTTAAATGTGACTTAATTACTCGTTTTGGAGAAGTTAAATAAACGTTGATTGTTTTCTAAAAACTCGTATTTATTTACTCAATAAATATAGATGTTAGCGAGGGGTATAACTTGACTTGTATCTTTTAACACCTTTTTTCACAAGGCCAGATTTTTTGCAAACTGATATAAGTTAGGTAAATTTTATTTGTAACAGGGTACAAAGGCCATAAATTGCTGAGTTATGGGATTTTATAAGTTCATGTATATCAGGGTGCTACAGGGGTGCACCATGATATCACTGAACTTGTATCTAAATGATACACATAATTTTTACTCTTTATTTCAATAGGTACAACTCACAGATTTTCGCGATTTTCTTCGAACTTACAATATTGACCGAAAAGCACTAAATGCACATTTATAGAGCACGTTTTTATCTATAAAAAGAAGTGCTCCGGGCAATGCCAGCCCCTTTGGTTAACAAACCAGAATTTTTTAAATCTTATTTTCTACTTTTCACAGGAGGCACAGAATTGTACGTATGCAAAGCTAATTACGTACAATAACAGATTGCTATCTATATGATACGGATATTTGCATTAAGTTAATGCATAACTATAATTATATACCTTACTTCTACGAAGCATTAAAAGGCGGGTTTTCATTATTTACCGGCAGTGTATGGTAGAATAGTTAAATAAATAAATTCATTATTATTTCTATTATTATTAATGATTATATCGTATACACTTAAGTAAAATAAATCACGTGTAAGTTAGTGTACGATACAACAAAGCTAACAAATATTGGGGAGCTCATCACGTATCGATCCCGGTGAAAATAAGTATAACAATATGTACCTAATCAACTGTGAGTCAATTAAAAACGTTAAAGCAAATAAAATTAACGATTTTGCTCAAATTCGAGAATTTATTGATTTTGTTTGCTTCCCGGCAAAGCGTGAACAATTAAATGCTTCCGGTAACTTGGGCAGAGAATACAACTCCAAACTTTACAACTTTGGGTTAATCTAGGTCTTAAGTTTATCACTAAATTGCGATGATAATGAATATGAATGGTGGTTATGAATGTTCAGTGAAGCTGGAACTGTGAAATTCAGAATTCTTTAATTCGGTGGCTACCAAAATGTAAAGTAACATTTCGGATAATCAAAGACTGCGAATTTTGCTAAATGTTGATCCATTTTGTACAGTGGATGGAGCAGAATACTCGTAGACTATACCTAATTAGATATTTCAGAAAAAAAAAAGACTACAGTAAACGTACCAATGTTTGACACTTTAATTTCAATGGGCACCCTGCTTATCAACTTTGATAGTATTAATTAAGATTGAGGGTGCCAACTATCGGGGCAGTGTCGAGCACTGGTATCTACATTAACGGTTTTTAGAAGAATCCAATCAAATGAAGTATTTAGTTATGACTAAGAGTAAAATCGAAATTTAAATCAAAGTCACAACTAAACTACTAAATAAATAAAATCTGTAAATGTGAAATGGTCCAGCTTTGCTAATTAATCTTAAATCACCTGATCTTCCAAAACAGGTATTTTGTCAAAAGTTAAGGATGTTCCGTTAATGGCGGTGGGAACCGATGGGGCTTGGATATAAATAGAACAATAAGTTATGCGTGAAAATTGCCCTGGAAAATTTAAGAGAAAAATTTCCTTGACGTTTTTATCTCAAACGCAATATTCAAAACGTCCCTATTAAGATTTAAATAATTAAAGGAAATACGTCAAGTTTAAAATACCCAATCCGCATAACTTTTAACAACTAGAAGTGCTGATTATGAATTCGGTAAAGTTTAATAAGTTAAAAGTTCATGCTGTTGGTCTTTTGAATTCGCCTTTCTTTTGTTTGTACTTATTTGAAAAGATCAATATGAAAATGAATTGAAGGGACTGATTAAAGCCTTGATTTGGCAAGAGTCTGTTGGTTTTAATCGCTTTAGTCACATATTGATTGATTGGTATTAACACAATAGCGGTTGTTCGGTACATTTTTATACTTTAAAGAATGATCGTATTTTTTCATTTAAAGAACACAGTTTTGACAAATCTCGTAACCGAAGGACATCTTAAACATATAGTTTACTTTTACAACATCCATACTTCGTCTTAATTTGTGTAAATAAATTAAGTAAGTAGGTGATTTCAAAACTTACCACACGCAAACTGCATGAGCATGCCGAGCTAATTGCCGTTGCAGCAGAGCCTACGAATAAACCGATTTTCAGTTACAAATCCTACGAGGATTGACCCAATTTCAGCCCAAAATGCTCATTCCCAAAGTGACAAATTACTGTAAGGTCGAGGGGTGAGTGTGATAGTGGAGCAAGTGTACTTAATGCCTATTAAGTAAATTATTTGATTATTATTAATGACGAGTATTATTAACGCTTCTTGTTTTCTATTAGGTATAGTTTGTACCTGAAAATGAACTGTAATAAAATTACAAAAACCGACTTCTCCAATTACTTCCAAATATAACCCATTAAGCAGTTTCGTCCCTCCCCCCCCCCCTGATTACCCCGGTAAAGTGAAAACAAATCGCAAAATCCAACTTTCATTGAGGCACTCATAACCTGAATTTCTGAGTTGCAGTGAGTAATGGCAAAAGTTGGACTTCACAATGGACCTGTCCATATTTTTGGCAGAACATTAATTTCGCGGCTTAGTAGAATTTGGAAAATGATATTACTGCATGGTATACATAACAGGACCTGCCGATAATATTTTATTCACAGGAAAATAATTTTGCTACACGGACATTCATTATGAAAGAACAAATGGACATGGGTTGCCTATGATTTTAGTAATATTTCTCTGATAGAAGAGAAACTACATTATTCTGAATTAGGATCTAATATTGTGGGTGCTGGTCCGAGAAATTAGTAACATATTTCGTTTATGAGAAAACAATTCAGACAACATAGCTTTTGGAAAAGATTTTGCTTTAACGGATAATTATTCTTCTATTAAATAGGAGGGTGATTTTTGAAATCACAGTCTTAAAATTCCACTTATATTGTAAATCGGCGAATTGCATCAAAATTACCATTCAAATGAATTTTTTGACTAGGTATTAGAAAAAACAGGACGTTAATGTTGGCCTACTCGACTCGTTTTTCAAATATATAGGATAGAAAAACTTTTACCTGCAAAAACTGGTTTGAATTAAAAAAAAGTGGTACTACAAATACTTCTAAAGAAGAAACAAAATCCCGCCAGGAATGCAGTTCAATGGCTTGTAAACTGGAACTCACACATAACCTAGCATCGTCTTACCCTATGGCCATATAAATCTTTGGAATCTGACATAATTCTACCATCTTATTGCATAATGAATTTTAATCATAAATGCAGCGCCCCAAACGTTAAATTAATAACCGTTTTATGTAAATCAACATATCTAACTCACCGTCGTTATACATGCCGGAAAATCATATGAGGCCTTAATTAATTACGCGGGCACCATTAAGAAATATAGAACTTTATTCGATTCAAACTTATATGTTACGTTAAATACATCTTTGACGTCTATAACCTACGTTTAAAGAGTATTGGAAGGTCTGAGCCAAGAAAAAAAAACCATGAAATAAGTCTTGATTTTTAACATTTTACTTTAGTAATTTTAGGTCAGGTAGGCACTTTAAAAAAAATGTTAGTTTGCTAAGTACGTCTCAGTGTATAGGATGCTCTTCTACCGAAGTAAGAGATTCCGATCCTAGAATTCCGAACTCAATCCTGGGATTGGAATGTTTAACCGAAACTCAGCAGATCTAAGCGTACCTATTTGTTTCAATTGTTATCGACCAATGAGGTTCCGTTATACTCCTGTCTTCGCTAAGCCCTGACATGTCATTGGTCAATTATTTTCTTGGCTGCGTTCGGCGATAAAGTGTCATAAGATGCAGTTATGTGAAGCATATTACAGCGCTGGCTTCTGGCACTTCATCATTGACCTCGACCTTTGAAACAAAGAGAGCAATTTCAATAGATGTATTGTTTTCAGGAGGGCCGTACAATGTGACGCCCTTGCGGGTGAAGTTCAAGTGGTTTCTTTTATTAGCTTCCAGAGTTCCTTAGTATATCTAAAAAGAAGTACTACTAAGCTTTGTTTGGTGGTTAATTACAAGAAAAATTAAAAACAATGAATTTGCTCACACGCGCGATCATAAGTGTAAGACAGCTAGGTACGTTGGGTCTAATTCAAATAACAACAGTCAGAATTAATGTAAAGTCCCTAACCGTAGTTTCCATTTGGTATTTATAAGATATTTATGGGTTAGTTTGTTTATAAAAATATTGTGAGTACTTTAGTTTTATAACCAACTAATATGAGATTATAGTTTGGTTCAATCATGTGTTGATTCGTCGCAATGGATGAAAACATACATTTGTCGCATAGATGTAGCTTTCTAACACGTGTAGTCGCGGGTATCGCGTGTATCAATTCCAAGACAAGTTGTCTCCGTATTACTTAATTAAGAATCTAGTAATTAAGTTACATACTTATGTACCTATACCAGTTTTTAGGTATGCACTAGCGATTTGCTAGAGACTTTTGTATTGAAGCGATAGCGCAACGTGTTCGCCGCGAAAGATGTTAGTATGAAGCACTCACTAGTGTGATAAGACTCTATGACTCTATAGGTATTTAATTGATTAGCGCTTATATTTCTAGATTTTTTGTGCCAATTAGCTAAATACAGGTTTTATTTGCTCAATAAAAATGATATTGGCTCTTTTAGTAGATCATTATTAAAATTTGATATTTGATGATGATAATTGAAAGTTGAGTTGAAGCCTATGTCCAGCAGTGGAGGAACATAGGCTGATGATGATGATGATGAATTGAAAGTTGATCATTGATAGAATTTGCTGTAGCTTTGGTTATTGGAATTCAGCTACTGCACAAAATAAACTACGCTTTTATTAGTGTCTTCGTGAGGTAAATCGAAGCGAACAATGGATGCTGGAACTAGAAACTTTGTGAGAGGCGAGGTAAACTTGAACCGCAAGGTACCGCCAATTGAGGATCACGGTTTATTTAAAGTTTCATTCAGAAGAGTGCTGGTTAGTTAAAGTTCTTCGGAGCTGTTATTTACACCAGTAAGTTTATAACGATACTGTTGTGTGAAAACTAAGAGCGTCTTACCTATCATGAGTATAGATTAGAACATAAGTATTCGGTTTCAGCGCGGTTATTGGAAACTAAAGCTTAACAATACAAAAGGCTTCTGGCAGTTCAAACTGCCAATAAGCGGTTAACTGGTAACATTGTAGACGTAGATATCTCAGACAAGGGCCGTAATCAGCTTAGCACGAGGAATAGCGAACTTTATCTCACCAGCGAATGGTCGTCCGTGGGGAGTGCCAAATATTTCAGCTGCGTTTCAGACTCCAGTCCTCATTCAGGCACGGACGCAGCAGGACGTCTGCGCACGCCACCTGCGCAAGTCTTCGCCACAAGCGAAATTACTTCCAAGCAGTCTACTTCTAAATTTAAAGTGATGACTCTCAGTTGAGACAGTGGATTGTATTAAGAAACTTTCGACTAAAGTTACGGTTGAATTGTAGTGTTTGCACCGAGTGGAACCGAGAGTTGAAAAATTGTTGACATTGTTAGCCGATGTGTGGGTGAGTGAAATTATTACACAACACGGTTTTCATTTCTCCGCGACTCTTACCTACCCGCAAGCCTGTCACTTAGGCGCCCGTTCAATGAACCTTCTTCGTGCTTAAAATAATAATAAGACTCGACAGCAGGTTTGTAAAAAAAATGGGCAACCCCTGTTCCGTTTGAGAGATAACGAAATAAAAGTTTTCCCGGGGAACTTCTATCTCGAATATTTTCCCTCGGGTCCGGAATAATTTGTCAACGTAATGTTAACAAACTCGGGAATAACCCGACATCGACAGGAGGACTTTCCAGTAAATTTTTCACTCCAGTTATAATTAAGCCGTTTTGTCAGCAAAGCTTTTAATTTACTGCTCAAATTACTCTTTTATTCATTACCGTAATTTTACGCTTTGTAGCGCTGCCCTTTCAGGGAAAGAATACCTGATTTACTTACCTTTTACATTTAAGCTACATAGGTTTCGTTGGTTGTTTAAGCAACAAAAGTCTTTGGTCAAACGTTATTTCATAAAGTAAAATGCACATATTTCGGTCTAGTATACTGGCTCCGACTACGTTGATGAGGTTGAATAAATTACACGTTATGCCTCATACAAATGTTAATGTATTCTAAATTCTGGAATATTTTCTTTTCTTGGGAAAAAAATTGTTTAGTCTGTATCGGGAGAGGGGCGACCCTCGAAACCTGAGGTGCTACAGAGACTTAATTACAAACCAACCCTTTGAGAGATGGAAATAGATTTTCTTTGATTAAGCTGGCACCGCACTCAGGCGCAATAACTCAATTTTTAGGATCTTTAATCTAGCCTAAATTCAAGCAATTTATTAGGTACATTTTAGAATTAATTATTTTTTTGTGCAAGCCACATAGAAGCTGGCTGTTTAGTAAGTTATTTTATACTTAAGTATGGCGTTGTTCAATTAAGTACTGGCATAATTACTACGTTAGTGTAACTTTTTAAATAAAACACGGTTTTTCGTATTTTTTTTTGCAGGGGCCTTAATGAAAGGGAAATTAACATTTTGGAGTAGCACGCAAAATATTATAAAAATAGAATTGATGTTTAGACAACGGTTCACCCTCTCCTGGTCTGCAATACCACAGATAGACAACTAACAATGCAATATAGTTTAGCTTGCTTGCTTTCTGACCCCAGAAACCATTTTATTTCAGCCAGCACTTTTCAATACAGTTTAATGATATTAACCGTCAACTGTTCAAGGAATATTAAAAACGTGCTTAAACAGAAAAACACAACACCAGCCCGTTGAAACAATAAACACATTTCATAATTAAGGCCCAGAACCGTGGAAATTTCTATAAAAAGCAATGTACTTAATTGCGATGTTTCCGACCCCTGCACGAAATGGATGACGGGCATATCAAAATAAGCCAAGTGCGTATTGCAATTTTGAATTTAATGTTTTAAAAGTTTAATTAACTTGTAGGTAACAAGCGCCGCGTGCTTCGAATGGTATGAAGAACAGAGAGTTTTAACGTTAATGATCTCAATTGGAAAATCTTTTTGTATTTTTTTTAAATACCAATTCTGGTGTAAGGGTGGGCACGCGATCCGGAGTGTCGAGGTTCCGGGTTCGATTCCCGGGGTTGGTATTTTTCTGGTTTTTTTCTGTGTATTCATGTTTCGGTGAGTTTATTAAAATTATGATTAGTTTTAACGTTATATAATTTTATCTACACACATGTTATCATAAGTCCTCTATTATGCGTCCAGAAACCTTCTTACGACAGTCGATTTTCGTCTTCAAAACGAATACAATAAAATAAAAAATAAATAATCGGTACGAAACGTCAGCTCGGTGTTTGTCTGCGATTAAAAAAAAAGCTAAATTCGTGACAGGTTTATTATGCCTTTGGCTTCTGGACCCATCTTAGACTACTTATAATATGTTTAAGATAAAATAATGTATGCAACTCTACATAATTAGGCCTTAAAGCACTCATTATGTAACAGTTGCATAAACTACTATTATTATGCTGAAAGTTTTGAATTATAAGTAAGTAAACACCTTATTTTACGAGGGTAAATCAAAAAGTTCCTAGAATTGGGTTAAACACAAGCGAAAATCAATATATTTTTATTTAATTGTTCTACATAATTTCCTTCTTGTTCTATACATTTATCATATCGTTTAAATTTTTTTTATTCCATCATAAAAAAAGGATTTTTCTTGTGTCTCGAAAAACTTCCCTACGGCACCCATGACCGCGTTGTCACGTCAAATTTAATTCCGCGAATGTGCTCCTTTATTTCGGAAATAAGTGAAAATCACTCGAAGCTAAGTCTAGCGAGTAGGGCGGATGATCAAAGATCTCAAAACCAGCTTGGCGGATTGCAGTGAAGGCCATAATGTGACCTATGCGCTGGAGCGTTATCATGGCGGAAAAGCAGCCCAGTAAGCGATAGTGGAATAGGGTAAAGTATTAGTGCATACAGTTTGCTGAATGACCAAAAAAATTTCCTTGGTAGTCATATTTTTCATACACAAGTACTTTATCACGGCACGTAACTCATTTTTTTCCATAATGTGACGTTTTAGTCGACTTGTTTCACAAAATATCAATTTACTACGTAATCGCGAGAACGATTCGGATAGAAGTAACGGTCAAATATTACAAGATAATGACAGTTTAGAATAATAAAAAAAAACATTTAAAAAGTTTATGTAAGCACCCAGTTCTAAGAACTTTTTGATGCACCCTCGTACAGAAAACAAAGAAAAAAAAAACAAGTTAGGCAGGTACAAACAAATAGATACAAAGGCGGATTTATTCCTTTGAGGGATCTCTACCAGTCACTCTTGTCCTATTTAATGTACTTTTTTAGTTGACTTGGGTCGAATTTGCGGCATTTTGTATGTATTTTGTAAAGCTTTTTTAAACTCAACGACTCATAAAACGATTTTTTGAGATTAAGGGTTCTACATAATTGTTAGTTCAAGTAAACATATTCAATTGGCAAAAATAAACGGAAGCTTCCACTTACTGACCAAGTACTATCAAATAATTATGTATTATCTTGGGGAAAGTAAATATTCGAAACTTTGTATAGGTAGCTCTGACGTCAATCAAAACAAAGAACTAAGTATACTATTATTATACAAAATACTAATTAAATGGAATAATTTGACATTGCAAATGGTGAAAACATGGCTTATAGCTTAAAAAAATCTCGACGCTGTAAGTCCGGGTGGTGAATTCTGTCTTATCTCACAATAAGTACGCCTAAAGGTTACCCTGCGAAACCTTACTAAGTCATCTTTTATTGATATCAAAACATTAAATCAAAATCAGTCCACTGATGTCAAAGTTGACAAATGATTAAAGTTCAAAATACCTACGCTTTTTCTAACAAGAAATAATATTATTAGTTATAACTTTATAACCGGCAGCGTAAGACACAATCGATATATAGAGGAAACATTTCTTTTTTTCGCGAGTTTCTGAGATTTTTATTTTCGGACAGTATTATTATCCTTTAAAGAGTTTCATATAAGAAGGACACAAAAATAGACCAAGTTTGGTTACTTTCAGAAAAGTATTTGAGAATCTTTGAAATTTACGAATTTCATGAGTTTTGAATTTACGAAACTGAATGTGTTAATACAATTCCAAGGGGATCATTTCGTTAAATTTTACGTAGCAACATTACAATTCATGTGGAATCCTCGTTCTACATATTACTAGAGTGGCAGTTGACGGCACAAATTTTCTTTTAACAATAGAAAGCAACCGCCAAATAGTGACGTAGGCTGGCTTAGGCTTAGTATTATTATTTACCCAAAACTTCTAACATATCAAATTAAAAACTTTCCCCAATAAAAAAGTGGTCACACTAAACCAACAAAGCACGAACTTAATAACAGAGATGGAGTTATAACAGAGCTGCCACGCGTAAACGACAAAGACAACGGTATTATGAAACTTGCCACGTAGCCACGGAACCCTAAAAAGAAGAAAGTCAATAAAAGGCTGGTAACAAATCAGGGCCGAGGATGCGTAAACACGCTTCGCTCGCTCGCACATAGTCAACCTCCGCACAGTGGGGGCGCTATTTCACAACAATTTTCATCGAAATTGTATTAGGTATTACGTACCATTAAATCCGGTAACTTTATCGTTGGCCGTGCTAGCAGAAAATTCAATAATGTCATTGAATAAGTGAGGAAAAAATCTCCCGAAACGTATTCGGGGAAAATCGCTCTTTGTCCGGTTCAGGGATTTGTGAGCGTAACAATAATTCCGACATGTTTGACATTTTTGTTAAAAAAATATTGGGTCCCTGTATTCGTAACTGAAATTCGAATTATTTTAAAAAAACCAACACATTTTAAATAAAAAAATTAAAAACACGGTAAGTTGGCAAAATGAAGCTTGAAGCTAGCTCAGCTGGTTTGTTCAATAGACTCGTACCAATTCTAAAAATCTTATTTTGCAACCACGTAGGTAGATTAGGTGAATTTAATTATTGCATCTTTGTACTTATTTATTTTGTATCTTTAGCACCTCAATGAAGTATAGTCCAACTGCAGAACAAAGTAACCAAATTAAGCACTAATTTTGATCGATAATGATGAGAGCTTGAACATTATAAACAACATTTTAATATGACATCATAGTTAAATTAGTCACCATGATCAATCCATTAAATCAAACAACAAACAATACCGTAGGAACTATTTGAACTGACATCATAAAACAAATATATCCAAGTCTACATCGTGTTCTAACACGTGCTTATACTTAATAATAATTATATATTATCTTCCTCTAATGTCCACGTTCTAGCCAAGTTTCCTACTTGGAGAAGTTTTCAAGTTTCCATGCACCAGTTCGTCAAGGTTGAAAGCGTCCTCACTGTTTCCAAGTCCACTACAATCCGGCCGGCAACTATTACAAGACTAACCACTGAGCGCTGTCCCGCGTTCGTTAACTTCAAACGTTAACTCCATTTTCTCTTCTTTTATTGCAACTCAAATATCTCGTAACTGAGTAGGTATCTTTAGGCTTATCCGCTTTCTTTGTTAAGATTCCCGATGACGCGCTCTTAATAAATGTTTTATGTTTCTTGTGACCTTATGGGTGTCTTACTTCAAGCGCTGGTAGATGGTAAGGGGCTTCTAAACGGGCAACGTTTTTCTGCAATATGTGGCCAGCAACTATTGCTGTCTGACTCTTATTATGAAATCTAGACAAAGACTCCTAATAGTTGCCAGCCACATATTGCTGGAAAAATATAGCCCATTTAGAAGCCCCTGTAGGTAAATAGGGGTGATATTTTTTCGTTTCTAGGGTTCCGAAGCAACATTTTAAGAAGGAACCCTTATGGTATGACTGTTTGTCTGTCTGTCCGTCACAGCTGGTTATTTCAGGAACTACTAATGCTATCGGCTTAAAAGTTTTAGATGATGCTTACTCAAGTATTTTGAAAATAGATTATAAGTAATTAAAATCTCAAAGTGCCAAGTGTGTAGGTAGGTCTCAAAATGGGCTCTGTTTACGCATTTTAAGGAACCATTGTTTTCGGAATATACTAAAAAAATCTCTGAAGTTTAAAATTTTTGAAATTATTACATGTAATCAACGTTTACATGAAGATTATAGGAAAAATAAACTGATGTCTCTAATTAGCGCGGTTTTTCAGAAATCATATAAACTACTTTAATCCCACTATTATATAGGACAATATACATAGATCGCGCTGTTCGCATGCCCGTCTATCCTATATTGAACGAACTGTACGTAAAGTGGCACAAGTACTATTGAAGGCGGCTTGCTCTTGACCAGTTTTTAGGGTTCCGTACCTCAAAAGGAAAAAAACGGAATCCTTATAGGATCACTTTGTTGTCCGTCTGTCTGTCTGTCTGTCTGTTGTTGCCGCTGAAGCAGTGAAAAAATCATCCTTCTAAGTCAACGCAATCAAAAGGTACAGTCATTAAAAAATCTATTTCCATACAAATTGCCGATTTCGAAAAACCTAAAGGGTACTTCCAGATGTCCTAGAAACTTGAAATTTGGTATAAAGGTAGCTCTTATAGCACAACCACTCCGAAAAATCTCAAAATCTTAAATTTTTATGTCTGTCTGTAGATTTCGCAGACCAATATAAGTTGACCCCACACTGCGTACATTTTGCTTAAGAGCAGGGCTCTGCTAACACTGGACTTCTTAAAACACTGGGGAAAAGCGATAAAATCTTTCTACGGAACCCTCGTGCGCGAGTCCGACTCGCACTTGGCCGGTTTTTTCATAAATAAGATTGTTATTATTCACCATGCAGAAAATTCAACGATTTTGTTCGAGAATTTATTCTAAGACGTTTCCTCAAAAACTGTTTAACTTCCGTGAATGTAAGGAACCTTTATTATTTTATTTTCTTCAAATCATTTTGGTACGTGAAATCGGGATGCATAAACAAATAGAACACTAAACGGAAAGAGATGGAAGATAATGTTGTTTATTTTTTGAATGACGCCACGAAACTATGTGGCAATTAAATGTCAGAGGGTCGAGCACGACTTTACGAACGCTGCGTAACGTTACGGTTATCGTATCGAGATCGAGAAACCTCATACTAAATTTAAGTTCCAAATACGCTCACAGGCGGGCGCTGTTCCAACAAACTCGACAACGTTTACTATTCCATTTTACGTGACGCAGCATTCGTAAAGTCGTGCTCGACCCTTTGATTACTACTTACCAAATGCACTTAAGTCTGTACCTACGTAACATAATCACGTTTCAAATATTCTGGAAAAGGTTAATTAAGTTTTATTTAAGCACTAGCTGTTGCCCGCGACTTCGTCCGCGTGGAATTTGTTTATTGTTACACCGCCAAAACTAAGTAAAAGAGCTCTATAAGGAATCTAAGTAACAAAATACGTCCATTATCTCGGGCATGATGACGTTTGAATCTCTTTACTATGGGGATCCATTCCTGAGCCTAGAGCCCCCCTCTTTACTTGCTGATGTAACGTAGTAGGTACTTAGTTCGCTTCTAAATCATTGTCTGTGTAGATTTCATGGCAAGGGGATGTGCCCCTGCCCGAGACCCCCTTCCTTCTTTTCTTACTGCAGCGTAGTAGTTCGCTACTTACCAATGTCTCGCAAGAAAGAGTTATATTTGTGTAGTTTTTTTTTGGCGGGGGACCGCGCCCCCCGAGCCCCCCCCCCCTCCTTTCCATGCTGGGGCGTAATGGTTCGCTACTTATAAATATCTTGCAGGAAAGAGTTATATTTGTGTGTTTTATGGCCCCCGCCATGTGCCCCCCGAACCCCCCTTCTTTACTTGTTGCACGCAGTGTAGTGGTTTGCTACTTAGAATGTCTTGGGAGGAAACACTTGGATTTGTATGATTTGCGTCGGGGGGGCTGCGCCCCCGAGCCCTTCCCCCTCTGTTGGTGACTGGCTGCGGCGCGACCTTTTTATAGTTTTATTTGTCTTTTAATATGCTTTTTTTTACGACTTATGTCAGTGGTTTGCTGTCGCTTGATCTGTCGGTCTTAAACTAAAATTGTAAACTAATATTATTAAATTCATATCTTTTATCCCGTGTTTCCATCAATTCTCATATCGTCTCCTCATACAGTCCACCACTAGATATCATTTTGGTCCATTCTCACCGTAAAATAACATCCAGCGAAAACCATCTGTCACATTTTTTTTTCACACGTAAGTTCTTTGCAGATTTTATTTAATTTTCGTGTAGAATACATCACTTACGTTAATTTCATACGTATTCACTATGGTCGAAACACGGAGCAAGTCAAAGACAGATCCCGCAACTACGGAAACCGAGCGGGTGCAGCGCGACCGCCGCGAGCGGTCACCGCGCGGCACCCGGCCGGGTTCGACCACAACCGATGTCGGTGCTTCGGCATTGCCTGTTAGAATGAGCATACCCACGGTGGGCAACGCCCCTGGTAGCGTGGCACTACCTGGCCCCGCTGCCGATCGCCCAAATGCTCCTTCTAGCTCGCGCAACGACGGAAATACCCAAGCACTAACTGCTTCTAGCGTCCACAGCAAGCAATCTCGCAGCGAGCGCACCACCTCATCGCGTTCGTCGGCGACCGTCCGTGCACAGAAACTGGCGTTAGAAGCAGACGCGATGCGGCGCCAGGTGGAGCGCGAGCGCGAGCTTGCCCGCCTGGAATCCAAGGCGGAGCAAACCGAACTTCAAGCGAAACTCGCCGCTTTGGAAGCATCAGATAAGTCAGCTCGCAGTCGTAGCTCGTATTTTTCTGATCATAACGTAGAGAAGCGCACCTCCACGTGGGTTTCAGAACAAAATGCCAACGAGACCACGGCAACCCAAGTAGACATGCCCGGTAGGGCGCCGACTGTCACCTTGAGTAATCCTCAAGGACTCTATTCACAGCCGGCCGCCCCTACCAACACGGTATCGTTCTACGTGCCCAATGTCAATCGTGCAAACCAAGCTAAACCCACACATATGAATTGCCTTCTGAATAATAAATACGACACCATGACACAACAGTTATCTGAACATTCTTCTTCCGACCCGATATCAAAGCTATCCCAAGCTATTAACGCTCTTTCCAACAGGCCAAAGAAACCCGAACTCGTCACGTTCTCGGGTGAAATCAGTCAATGGATGACGTTCAAAAGTAGCTACGAGAGAACTAAATCCGCTTTCTCTCCTTCAGAGAATCTAGACCGCTTGAACAACGCAGTCCGCGGTCAAGCGTACCAGTCCGTAGCGTCGATCTTGTGGACCTCCGGCGACCCCGACGACGTCGTGAAGGCCCTGGAGCAGACTTACGCTCGACCGGAGCTCCTCGTAGCCCGCGAGGTCACCGAGCTGCGCAACAGTCCTAAGCTAAGTTCCGCACAGGATTTAAACGACCTAGCCAATAAACTACGTAACTACGTTACGACCCTCAAGTTACTTAATCAACACGAGTACTTGTCTTCCCCGGAGCTTTTTCGGTGCATTTTGGTTAAGTTAAGCGAGCACACTAGAGCCCGCTTTACGGATTTTGCCTCCATTCACTTACCAGAGGAACAAAATATAACAAAACTTGAATTACTGTCACAATTCCTCTTGGCCGAGGCAGACAAACAGTTAAAATATAATTTTGTTGCCGACAGTACATTCAAGGCGCCAACTCAACCGATGCACCCAAACTTGCCTCGAACAAATAATTTGAAATTTCATTTAAAAAAGGAATCTGTACACGCTACGGTATCCAACGGCAAAACGTCTGAGCGCTGCACGTTTTGTAAGCAAGGGCCTCACGACATAAAGGCCTGCAAACGCTTCCTCGAGCTTTGCACTGACAATAGATGGCGCTGGGTCCGCGAATCAAAAACCTGTTACCGTTGCCTTAAGGCCAACCCGCATACTTGGAACAATTGCCGAGCGAAACGTTGTGGAGTTGACGGATGCTTAAGACGTCACAATGCACTTCTCCATGGCACGGAGACTGCCGGCACCAATGTTAGCGCGACATCAAGTGGACAATGTAACATGACTGAAGCGTCCTCTGGCATTTCAACTGGCTCCGTCAACGTTAATAATGTTGGCACCGCAAGCAAACATCCTGATAATATCGCAAATACTTCAGACTGTTTAATTAACGCTTCAGGATCCTTGCCGTCGACCGCACGCCCCCGTGGCCTGCTGAAGGTAGTCCCGATTGTACTCGAGGGTCCCGACGGCGACTTCGAGACGACGGCGCTTCTCGACGAGGGCAGCACGGCGACACTGATCGACGGCGAGGTAGCTGAACGCATTGGCGCGAAGCCCATCTGTCAGGAGCGTCTTCGCATCGAAGGCGTTAGTGGTATGAGCAAGGAACTTGACGTGAGTTACGTTGATTTCTATATTCGCGGCCGCGGCCATGCTGATCGTTACTTAATTAAACACGCACGGGCTATTAAGCCCCTAGGGCTTAGAGCGCAAAATCCTGACACGATAAATCTTACGCATTATAGTCACCTATCTGATTTAGCTAACGAACTTTCGTACTGCACCGACATTTCTCCTACGGTCCTTATCAGCGCGCCAGACTGGCATTTATCTTTAAGTCGTGAAGTTCGTAGTGGAAATAAAAATGAACCCGTCGCCTCCAGAACCTTGTTAGGCTGGGTACTCCATGGTGCAGTTTCTCTTTCATTAAAGCCACTCGAGTTTGTAAATCACACTTCGGACGACTTGGAGAGCCTTATAAAAAGTCAATATGACATCGATGCTCTAGGCATCACGAAAAGGAGTCCCCGCCCAAACGACAAAGACCAACGAGCGGTAGATGTCGTCGAATCCTCAATGCATCAGCTTGACGATGGCCATTTTGAAGTCGGTCTACCCTGGAAGAAAGATCTGCCGAAAATCGTTCCCGACAGTTACCCTCAGGCACTATCTCGCTTTAAGGCACTCGAACAACAGATGTCAAAGGACCCAGCGTTCGCTACAGCTTTCCAAAAATTTATAGACGACATAATCGACAAAGGCTACGCCGAGGAGTGCAATCCAGACACTTACCACCAGCGCCTTCCGCAAAACGCCTCTTGTGCCAACACAGACGGCTCGATTCGTTGGTACCTGCCTATTTTCGGTGTTTTGCACCCTCAGAAGAAGAAGCTCAGAGCAGCTGCAGCAACGAAAGGCATAAGTCTCAATAGCCTCCTCTTACAAGGACCTGACCTCTCGTCCTCACTTCTCGACATTTTGTTCCGTTTTAGAGAAGGTGCCGTTGCTTTAAACGGTGACATCAAGGAAATGTTTCCCCAAGTCAAAATTATCCCTAGAGACAGGGACGCGCAACGTTTTCTTTGGCGTGGTAAGGACGGCAACCTTAGAGAGTACCGCATGTCATCCATGATCTTTGGTGCCGTATGTAGTCCCTTCATAGCGCTCTACATAAAAAACAAAAATGCAAAAACGCTGGAATCCAGCTACCCTACCGCTTGTAAGGCTATCATTGAAGACCATTACATGGACGACTACCTGGGCAGCTACCCCAGTATCGCTGACGCGGCGCAATTAGCCGCTGATGTTATCACGGTGCACAGAGCCGGCGGCTTCGAGATGCGCGCGTGGACTTCTAATCACGCGGAGGCGCTCTCACTCGTTCCCAAGGAACTTAGAAGTGTTTCCACATCTGACGTTTACCTGCCTCTCAGTAGTGAAGTCGGCGTACTGGGTGTCAAATGGAATCCAGGCCAGGATTCGTTAGGGTTTCGCACCGCGCCTCAGATACCGACTGACACTCTTACCAAACGCAAACTATTGTCAAGTGTCATGAAGGTCTATGACCCTCTCGGCCTCTTGATGCCAGTCGTCATCTGGGGCCGCATTTTGATCCAGAAGCTATGGCGGTCAGGCGTTAGTTGGGACACGCCCCTACCCGAAGCGTATGTCAGCGAGTGCGAGGACTGGTTCGAACAGTTGCGAATTGCGGCCAATATTAAAATTCCTCGCTGGTATATGACTAGGGCAGACGTGTCGGACGTTCAGCTGCACGTTGTGGCCGATGGTGGCGAACAAGCCTACGCCTGCGTGGCTTATTGGCGTCTCAGGTATAGCGACGACTCCGTGTCCACGTCGCTCATTGGCAGCAAGGCTCGCGTCTCGCCACTGAAACTGGTGTCAATTCCTCGTATGGAGTTACAAGCAGCTCTTATAGCGTCGCGTTTTGCTCAAACTATTTTACGAGCTCATCGTTTGAAGCCCTCCGAAACCACTTTTTGGACCGACTCGACCACGGTCCTCAAGTGGATTCGGAGCGATGCTCGCGCGTTTAAGCCGTTCGTAGCGCACAGGTTGGGAGAGATCTTGGAAACTACCAATCCTTCTGATTGGAGGTGGATCCCGACCTCTCTCAACGTCGCCGACGACGCGACAAAGCCGAAAAAACTAAACCTAATCGCTTCTCATCGATGGTTCACTGGCCCGCTATTTCTAACGGAGCCGTCATGCACTTGGCCAACCGAGTGCGTTGCTGTTGAGGAGCCGAACTCACCAGACCCAGAGTTGAAGTCAGACGTGGTGGTCCTGTTCCTCACTACAACACCCTCGAGTTTACTACCGAACCCGACGCGATTTAGCTCTTGGCTGCGATTGCTACGCACCACCGCCCGTGTTATTCAGGGCGCACGACTATTTCGGCTAAAATTATCTCGGCCAATAGATCCAAATTCTAAATTGCACATAGACGGCACCGCATCCCCTCACCAACTGCACGCTGCGGATATAGTGGAAGCAGAAAAATTGGTCATCCGTCTAGCACAGATAGAGAGTTTCCCTGAGGATCTATTAGCCTTGAAATCGTCAAAGTCAGTGCCCAATAATAGTCGCATTAAGAAGCTCGCACCAGTACTAGACAGAGATGGTATGTTAAGACTAGACTCACGTATAAGGTCCGCCCCTGGAGTAAACGACAACATGAAGTCACCAATCATCCTCGACGGCCGTCACCATGTCACTCGACTCTTGATCCTGCATGAACATATCAAAGCGTCACACCAGTTTAATGAGCTCGTTTTAAACGAACTTCGCCAGAGATACTGGATATTAAAAGCGAGAAGCACGATCCGTGGCATAGCAAGCTCCTGCGTACGTTGCCGAAGATGGAAGAATAAGCCCATCCAACCACAGACTGGAGACTTACCACTAGAACGCCTGGACCATCACAAACGGCCGTTCACTCACGTCGGGTTGGATTATTTTGGCCCTATTTTGGTAACAATATATCGACGCAAAGAGAAGCGTTACGTCGCATTGTATACATGCCTAACAACCAGAGCGTTACATCTAGAAGTTGTCAATTCTCTTTCATCCGATGCAGCCATAATGAGCCTCAGACGCTTCATCGCACGCCGAGGATCCCCCACCACCATACTCTCCGATAACGGAACGAATTTTGTCGGGGCCTCGCGTGAGCTACGTTGTTTTCATGACGACTCCGTGAGGGAATATGCCACTAACCACAAAATCAACTGGCGCTTCATCCCACCCGCATCTCCATTCATGGGTGGCACATGGGAAAGACTCGTACGTACAGTGAAAGCAGCTCTCAGATCCTGCCTCACAAATCAAACAATAAAGGAAGACGTCCTGATAACGCTCCTTCTTGAGGCAGAAGCAATAGTCAACTCGAGACCACTTACCTACATTTCATCCTCCCCAGATTCCCCGGAAGCCATAACGCCATTTCATTTCGTCCTTGGCTCCTCATCCGTCGTACCTTGGACCTCATCATTGACTGACGCAGACCTAATCCGGCGGTGCGACTGGCGAAGAACGTTGCGACTCGCAGACCAGTTTTGGGCACGATGGCTTCGCGAATACCTTCCCACGCTCCGACCGAGAGGACCCACAAACATTGCCATGAATCTCGGCGAGGGTGATGTGGTGCTAATCGCCGACCCTACCCTCCCTCGCGGGCTTTGGCCACTAGGAAGGGTAGCGAAGGTTTACCTAGGACCTGACGGAGCGGTCCGCGTAGCAGACGTTCGCACTAGAGGCGGCACGCTGCGCCGACCGGCCCGAAAACTTATTTTACTGGAAGCCGCACCTCAGTCAGTGACCACCAGTTCTTAGTGTTCCACTGGGGGTCCGGAATGTTGGTGACTGGCTGCGGCGCGACCTTTTTATAGTTTTATTTGTCTTTTAATATGCTTTTTTTTACGACTTATGTCAGTGGTTTGCTGTCGCTTGATCTGTCGGTCTTAAACTAAAATTGTAAACTAATATTATTAAATTCATATCTTTTATCCCGTGTTTCCATCAATTCTCATATAGTCTCCTCATACAGTCCACCACTAGATATCACCCTCCTTTCCTTGCTGGGGCGTAATGGTTCGCTACTTATCAATTTCTTGCAGGAAAGAATTGTGTCTGTGTGTTTTTATGGCGAGGGCCTGCGTCCCCTAAGCCCTCCTTCTTTGCTTGCTGCAGCGTAGTGGTTCGCTACTTAGAAATGTCTTGGAGGAAAGACTTGGATTTGTGTTGTTTTATGGCGGGGGGCTGTGCCCCCCGAGCCCCCCTTTCCTCCTTACTGCACGCAGCGTAGTGGTTTGCTACTTAGAAATGTCTTGGAGGAAAGACTTGGATTTGTGTTGTTTTATGGCGGGGGGCTGTGCCCCCCGAGCCCCCCTTTCCTTACCTTGCTGCACGCAGCGTAGTGGTTCGCTACTGAGAAATGTTTTTGAGAAAAGACTTGCATTTGTATTGTTTTATGGCGGGGGGCTGCAACCCCCGAGCCCCCTTCTTTGCTTGCTGCAGCGGAGTAGTTCGCTACTTAGAAATGTCTTGGAGGAAAGACTTGGATTTGTGTTTTTTATGGCAGGGGGCTGCGCCCCCCACGTCCCCCTTTCCTTACCTTGCTGCATGCAGCGTAGTGGTTCGCTACTTAGAAATGTTTTTGAGAAAAGTCTTGGTTTTATCTTGGTTTATGTAGCCCCCTTCTTTGTTTGCTGCTTTAGATAGATATAGATTTTACACATTAATAATAATCACGTATGCAATAAAATATGAGTTGTTACCGATATGTTCTGAGAAGGCGTGCCTTTATTATGAGAAAACGGCAATAGTTTGCACACTTAGGCTAAAATCTAAAGTAATAAAATCATCACAAATGCACGTCACTGACAAAACAGCGTTTTTCTTGGTTTTCCTCATATACTTACATCCTATAGGTATGCGCAAAAAATGTGATGCGCCATTTTAGTGACTTTAGGTTTCGGTACCTAACTGCAACATGTGATACCTTTTTAAATACGCGATCTTTTTTTTTGCATAATTTCAACATACCTCGTAAAATGAAATAAAATAAAAATACGTTTAATTAATAATGAATTTGGGACTGGAAAGAAAAAGGATTCATTTTGGCAACAATATTTAAATTTCAGAACCCCTCGTCAAGTTGACAGAAACCGAATTCAAAGCGAAAAAAAAAAACTGAATTTCACAAGTAAATTTAATTGTGTACAGCGGACCGAGGTTTTTGAAGTTGGGTTAGGGCCCAAGCCTTTTCATTATTTCAAATATCTATAATACCTATCTACTTAAACTTAGTGAAATTCTTGTCATACGGTGTGCAAAATACTAGGTACTAAGTGGGTTTTTCCCCCTTCACTTGCTATTAATGCACACACGCAAAAGCACTTCGTAATCACGCACACAATTACTTAATTACAATTACGCAGTGTAGATGAGTTTCCGCAATTGCTATTGCTGCAAAACACCGTTTTAGGACACATGTATCACGAGCAATACTATGAGTCACAATTCGCGCACTTGTGAGTGTACACGTCACTAGCGCGGCGAATTCACGCGTCTATGTCACTTCTATCCTTTTTATTAGTTCTGTGGTCAAAACAGTAACGTTTTCAATGTCTATACGTAAAACAAGTAAAGACTCCTTTCGAAGTCCTCGGCTCCTCACTCAGACGCGTTATCGAAATATTTGCTAGGTCGGTTAGTACGGCGAGCAAATCCCTGTGGCGGGGTAATCTCATACGATTGCCTTAGCAAGCAAAGCCAGTGAGACACTGCCACAGTACATGAAGATAAACAATAGCTCATGTTTTCGTGTCATTTCTTCGGGCAAAAAACAAGGACATAATTATGTTTTAGTCTATAACAAGTGTGGACTTAGTCTGACCTTTAATTCAATAAAGAAAATATAATTACTGTTAATAATTCACAGACTCTAACTTTTCAACACAGAAAAGCAACATCTCTTTCTTGTTTTAACTAAAATAAAATTAAAGCAAAATTCACAAGTCTGCTACAAATATTTGCATATTTTTACATATTACATATTTTGACCCGTTTTTGAAATACTGAACTTTGAAATGACAATGTCGAGGGGTTTTCACCTTTTCTAAGTTGGTTATAAGTTTCTCTAAATAATTCCATTGAGAGTATTTCAATTATAAGTTTTTAAAGCATAGAAGTAGCGGTAGGGTACGTTGCATTACTGACAATGTAGGGTGTTGTGTGAGCCCAGCTTAATATTACGCTTACTTGGCTTACGGAACAGACACTTCCCTTGTAGCAATGGAAAATGTGTTGCTGTCAGCAGTTGGTTTTGAAGGTACTACGTATGAAGTGGCTAGTAATTAATAACAAAACAAATATCCATGATCTCAATGGAATATCCTTTTGTATTATTTCTGTTTTTTTTTTAGTTTTGCGATTTTCTGGTTAAAACAAGACGTCGTTCGGTGTATTCACTGAAACAGTAATACACCGAAATCCAGAAAAATATGATTAACCTAAGGTTTAGTAGGTGCTAGCTTTGGTGTAAGGGTTTAGCACGTGACACAGAATGTCAAGGATCCTGGTTCGATCCCCAGGACTAGTCATATTTTTCTGATTTTTAGTGTATTCTTGTTTCAGTGAGTATTTCAAATAATAAAACAAACATTCTCACGACTAACATTTCCTTGACACAACATTCTTATAGCGTCTTTGAGTGGAACATTTTTGACCGACTAGGCAGTCGGTCAAAAATGTTACATTAAAAATAAATTGTCACAGAAAAAACTCCATGACAGCGGTCTTTCAGGTTATTGCACACTTAGATTTCGCGAACGGTGTTTTTTTTTATGCGAATTTCGCGACATGAAATTAACAATCGATATCACCTAACCTATCTCAGAAGGACAGTTCTCTTTCATACCGGAATAGATCTTTCTTACTTCATTTCTCTTTCAACAAAATTTCATAAGGTATTTTTTCTTTATTTTTTATGAAATTCCTCACATGTAGGTATACACTTATAAACTATAATATTATTTCACATAATATATCACAATCGGTCTTCCATGCATGTTCACTGTTGGCATATTCCCAAGTGCCTCGGTTCGATTGTCGGCCCCGGGAAACGATTTATTTTTTTCCCTCGTAAAGTTCTTCTTTTGCACAAAAGAAGTCAAAGCAAATTGTGAGAAATAGTTATGCATTATTTGAACAAAATGCTGATTCTTTTAGCTGCGCAACTCGACGATGAAAATGGAAAAAAGTACAGAGTGTTTTCGTCCATGTTGGTAGATACAGCAAATATTTTTTAGCAAAAAAATAAAATAAAAAATAAAGTAAGCTTTTTTGGACGGTGCTTGATTATTGCTTTGTCATCGCAGCTCTATACGTCATGTCAATAGAAGTCAACCCAACCACTGGAAGCTGGTACAAATTCACTTGCAAAATCTGAATCGTACATCTCACGTATAGGAACGTTGCAAGTTAAACAAAAGCTTGTAACAATAAGCAAGACCGAGTGCGAATAGCTTTCAAAATATCTTGTAAAAAAATGTATACCTAAGTTAAATCTTCAATTCAGTCTTATCGTGGCCACGGCTCTATTCTGTGCTAAGGGCACTGACTTTGCGAAAGGTAAATGGAAGCACAGCATCTAACCTACAAAGACGTGCTTAAAATACACTTAAATGGCTGCTCTGTTGACCCTACAGGTAGGGAGGGGTCGCTTCGAAGAAATTTTCATGCGGCTCTATCATCTGTGAAACACTTTTGAGGAAAATTACAAATACATACTTCACCTTCTTCCAATCTTTAAACTCGCAAGGTCAGGTTTATTGCATCCCTTACGATATATTTAGTTCAAGATAAATATCAACCTTGATCACGCTTGAAATTAAACGAGTTACAAACAAAAGCTGTGAATAAATTAACTTAACGTTACTTTGCGTATATCCATTCATCTCTCTTTTATATATATCGCGTATATCTTTAAACTAAAAACAATTAATTTGCTCACCCGCGACCACACACGTCAGATAGTTACACTATACGCTAACGCATTTCGGACCTTTCTAAGAGTCCATTTTCAAAGCACCAAAACCACCGTTCAACGTGCTATCAATTATTCAGTTAATTTGTGGCATAGACGTAGCTATTATGCTAGTGGTCGCGGGTGAGCAAACGAATTGTTTTTATTTCGTAAAATTAATAATTACCGTTAATAATATATTTTATAACTAACAAGTGAAGGAAAAAGTCGAGTAAATGTCCTGGTATATCTGAAAGTCAAGTGGCTGGCCGAATACCGCGCTTCTGCACCACCGAAGCGGTACTCTCCTTACTCCACCGATAAGAGCGTAAGAAGATATTCTGGTTTGCTGTAATGATATCGATATCTATGAGGATCTATATATTTCTTAATTCGATTTAGCTACCTTCTGCGCCGTAATAGTCCCGTAATTGGGACTGAGACAAACAGGTGCGGTGATTATCACTAACGATGATAACTAACGTTCAGCGTCATTAGTCGACGTTTGGCGGCACGCTTTGATTTACATAGTTAAATGCTACGGTTTGCTTTCCCATACTAATTTCCGAAGCGAATTCAATACGAAACCTTTACCCAATGCATTTTACAGGTACAGTGAAAATAGTGTTTTCACTGGTCAAGCAAAAATCAACCTTATGTCGAAGTCCTAAACATATTGATACGCAAAAACATTTCTCAATTTAACTACAATTATAACGATGAAGCTGATCCCATGTTTGTTGCTTCTTTCATTTTGAATACCATTCGAAAACGATAAACTTAATAATTTTGATCTTAGATCGTATAGCATTATACTTACTTACTTTTTACGTTTATTGTGAGAATAATCGACGGGGAATCCCGAATCAAATGGTTTGACTGAACGCGGTATCATGACCATTAAAGTAGCAATGTGTGAATGCACTGCCTTTATCATAATAATTGTGTCATCTATATCTTGGTATAATCGAAGTGGTCTGTACGAAATACATTTCTTATTCCTTTGGAAATACAATACATAGATTTCATGATGTCTTGTCATACAATACGGTTTTTGGCGTAACGACGGGCAACCCTTTGTGCTAATATTGGATGCTGGCAGCGTTAGGGTGGCTCGGAGGCGATAGAATCTATCAGCATGAGATTTAACCTCATTTCGGTATGGTTTAACATTTATTTCGTTGTACGACATTATAACTGTAGTTCGAAATGTTGTGTGCACCTTGTTTAGAAATTTTTGGTTCACATATTTGAGGGCACGTTTAAAGCCTTCAAGCTCCATATTGGCTTTTGTAGGCTTTGGCTTAGCCTTTATGTGCCCTGTCTTGAGATATCACTTTCTAGTCACCACCTATCGATTCCAAATCTGGCTTGCCGATAGCTCGTAACGGGAAAAAGATAAACATACTATTCCCATGTGATAAGGGGATTAGTGATCCCATGCGGGCGAAAGCGCGGGCCGTAGCCTCAGTACCGAAACCAATCCGAGTGGAATCCAAAGGTTCTTTAAGGTGCTATATCGCCCAGCTACCCACAAAAGCGCTTACGAGGCCCGTATATGGATTTACCTGCTTTTAATTAAGCCTCACAGTTTACTTAGCCTTACATACTCTTCTAATGAACATACCAAATTCCGTCGGTTTGCACACTGTTGAAAGGTTGAAAATTATTCATTCCCCTGTTAATTTCATTTTCATAATGTCCCCGTTTTCGTGTATATTAAGCGGAGTTGACAAGGTTATTATTATAATCTAGATACTTTTTATTCATAATTATTACTGCTAATGTAATGTTTTAATCCAGCTAAAAAGAGATATGATAAATGAATGGGTGAAAATATTAGTAAGTACTAACTAATGCAGCGGGTAGATCAGCTGCTTTGGCCACGTAGATATAATATATTATTATCTTACCTACAGCGTCAGAACGTTTAAATTATTGTAATGTCTTTAGTGACACCCGCAAGATTAACACGAATCAATTGACGTAAGAATTATTAAAATCGACCCACGCGTTCGGTCTCTAGAGTGTCACAAAGGAACAAACATACATACATATATACATAGGTTGATAAACACATTACCCTCCTTTGCGTTTCGCAGTCGGCATTTTAAGATCTTCACAAATCACAATTTCGTTTCATTGCAATAATAAATTATATGCATCGCTTCTGTCCGTTTAACACCAGTGTTTAGTTACATACTACACTGATAATTCTGTATTTTCCAGCCGTTAGTGATAAATTATTATGGAGACGTTTTATCTATGGACATAGTGTTTTAGTTTTAAAATAAGTTATTATTTATATGCAATATTTAATTAAATTACCTTCCACCAAAACTTTAACCAAAAGTAAAAGTACCTTTAGACATTTGTATTACGATTAGCTCGAACAAAATGACTATGTTTGCGAATGGAACGGTAATGTGCAACATATTTTATTATGATTGTTTCATATACGATTATTCTAGAAACTTTCACAGCAATTTACCTTTACGATATTAACATTTATACGCGCTACTGCCATTATTGTAATGCAATGCCAGGTAGGCACTTCTACCCAAATCCTTTCCAGGACAAACGTAAAATATGTACACCACTTAGGGGCAAAACGGGCGAGGACTGCGTGATTCGCCCCAACCAAATACGAGCCATTAGTAGTTTCTATCCTTTGCTAAATGGAGCGAGAGAGTGCCCACTTCCATACTTCCTCGATTAAGTCAGGGGACCAATCGAATTAAGTAGACCTCTTATTGTTATCAAGTTTTTGCCAGAGCTTTTGAGACACGCAATATTTCTGCTTTACTGCGAATAACATGAGGGAAATATTTGATTACAACAGCAAGAAACGTATTGTTGGAACGTTTTGTTTCTTACTTTTTCATACCACTTTTACACTTATCATCAACGACTAAGTAGCCGCTAGTCGATAATCACGACGATTTAGTACCAATTCGCATGCGTGTGAAATAAGCTGTCATTTCGTTACAAGCGCACAAGATAAGACTGGCGTTGTAACATGAAATTACTTGGATGGTGCTCGTCTACTCTTATCTGTGCCCTCTGGTTAGACTTCCAGCTAAAACAAATTATAGCTTTCCCTAAACAAAGCTCTGGTAATGGGTTTCGTTCCTGTGTTCGCATAATATACGCAGCGGGAAATTTTGTGCCTACGGATGCCGGTTCTGTACCTTGTCTTCCTACGGTGAAGGAAGGAGATGAAGAAATTAATCGCCAAATGAGTTCCATTGGCAAGTAACTTTAGCTGATACGTGACATTCATCTTTCTTAGATAATTCCAACTATTCACATATAATAGAGGTCTTCTAGAAGTTAGCTAACAATTAATACTGACACGGAAATGAAATAGGTAACAAATAATATCAAAGGGAATCTGACAATATAATGCCAACTTCGCAAAATTATTTCAACCCGTACAACATATTTATGATTTTTTACAAAATAACGGTTCATTCCATTCAGACGTTACTTCGCGGAAGCCGATTATCTAAATACAACGAATACCTACAAACATTATGTTGAAATCCCTTTAGATGCTGCCCAGAATTAATTAGCAGCGAAAAAGGTGGATAATGTTACCTATTCACTACTAAACACTTTCATACGTATAATACATATATAATACCTATATATAAGTATTAATAAAAGTACATACGAACACCCAAAATAAAAGTACGTACTCAGACGAAAAATAAACCAAAAAACAGACGCTCAACATCTACGGCGAACGGGTTGGATTCCAAGGCACTCTAATGCAAAATTAAATTTCATTCAAATGGAATGTTTCGTATTTTTCCTCTCTAGATTGTTAAAACTGAAATAACCCTTAGTCCAGTTTCATCGCGCAATCAATACGAAGATGTTTTTCAGTTGGCTTTTCCATTTTCTTTATACTTCTGCAGACAACAAGCGATAAAATTTAAGAGTAATTTATGTTCAAGTTTCAGTTCCGACGTCGATTGTTATCACTAATTGGTTGTATTGCAGCGAATTAATAACCTGACCAACTTAAAATTCAAAATAGAAAACCCGACTGCAATTCTGGGAAACAATATATTATTATAGGTACCATAAGTCACTCCCACAATTGAGACGAATCCAATGACACGTCATACGTTGAAATCCGTCAAACGGTTTAGGCTGTAGAGCGTGCCAAAGAATTAGACATACATACATATTATATACCTTTGAAGAATATAACCCTCCTTGGGTAGTCGGGTAAAAATTAAAACCCGCCAAAGTACCTTTAAGAAGTTTTACTTTAAATATTTTTTATTCCTGTAAGTTTTTTTTTATCCAAGAGAGAGCAAACTTGCAGACGGATCACCTGATGGAATATGATCAACCGTCGCCTAGGGACACCCGCAACACGATTGGAATCACAGGTGCATGCAGAGTCTTTTAGAAATACTCGTTTTTTAAAGATCCCTAAGTTGTACCGCTCCGGGAATACTGTTACAAAGCACAAAACAAAGACAAAGATACTAACTGACAAAGACTCCGGTTTTAGGTAAGTAAATAAATTTCCTGCTTAAACTTAAATAAAAGTAAATATAGTAAATAAATAACAAAATGAAAGTAAGTGTATTAAGTACTAGCTTATGCCCCGCGGCTTTGCCTTCGTGAAATATTTCATAATGCGCTAGCTCCCTATCCCGTGGGAATTTCGAAAAATCCCTTCTTAGTGCACCTCTAGGATGCTCAAGGTAGGTTTGCCAAATTTCAAGTCTCTAGGTCCAGTGGTTTAGACTGTGCGTTGTCAGTCAGTCAGTCACGGTACTGTTTTATAGGTGTAGAAGTCTAGTGGCCTGAAGAAGCCGTGGTAGCCTAGTAGTGTGACATATGGTATCTCAAGTACAAAACACACTTTTAACACGAAACTACCGTGAGACTCAATCATAGTGAAATAAAAACGGATCACTCACGTATATAAGTCGAGTTTAGCCCGACATGTTTCGGAACAATTCGTAGTCCTTCCTCTGGGAGCGCACGACCCAGCGGCGGCGATACGCACTCGGGCTAAACTCGACTTATATACGTGAGTGATCCGTTTATTTCACTACAAAACACATGTTTGAATAGTTTTGGAAGTTCTAACCCTAAGGGGGTGAAAAGAGCGGGACGGAAGTTTTTTATGGAAAAAACATAATTTTTTTAAAGATATGATCATAAAACTTAGACAGGAATAAGGAGTTCTACAACGGGAGCGAAGCCGAGGGCAAAAGCTAGTATTAGACAGAAAACTATCTCAAAATACGAAAAATAACGCTCAATTCTATCTAAAGATTAACTGCTACAAAGTCTTATGGTATAATAATGATAAAATATCTAACCAATCAAAAACTCCGTCTTGAAATATTCGATTTAATTCGTCTTGTTTCAAAAGTCAGCAGTAAAAATGTTCGCAAGCGGCACGAGGAATTGCTAGCTCTGTCATGGAATCCAAAATAACGGAGTTTAATGGAATATTCCTTGCATTTAGACGAAACCGCTGAGAATGTTGGCCGGTCACTAGAAATATTGAACTTACGATTCCAATCTTCGACGACTCTGGTTTTAAATAACGAATTGTTTACTTCTTCAAATTGAGAATTGTTCTGTGGGCCGTACACTACAGAACATTTTAATTCTCTAGATTAAATGCCTACTTTCTGACTATGCTTACATGATTGACAGAGCGAGCGTTGTGAAAGATAAACGTAATTCTTAGCAGCCTACAGGAGGCGACACTCTTACCAAATCTTTGAATAATCTTGAAAAAGAATGAAGTCAAATAAAAGACTACTCACCTGTAAGCAACGTCGAGTGCTATCAAGCATAATGCAATTTAAAAGACATCATAAAACGCGTAGGGGATAAAAATACATATGCGGAACGTGTAAAATGATAGACATCGACCTTATTTTCTCCTTATTCATTCTCTTGAGAGCAGATTACTTTTCTTCATAAAAACAAATCTCATTTACTTAATTTGAAATGAAAGTATCAAGAAAACCGTATAACTTCAATTAAGTCAGAAAGTCAGCTAGATTAAGACATAGGCATATGCATTGGTTGTTTTTTGTTGAAGTAGGTATAACATTAATTAAAAACTTCAAAAAAAGGAGGAGGTTCTCAATTCGTCGGAACGTTTTTTATAACATCAGTTTTTCTGCCTGTACTTTATGTTGACTATACCTTGTACTTACCTATTGACATTCAATTTACGTATCCATACCAAATTTCAAATTGAAGCGATTAACCCTGGAAGAGTTCCCTCCTGTGGAGACAAATCCTTTCACTCAATTGGATAACAACAAGTGGTCGAAAATGGTTTGCATACTTTGAAGCAGACAACATAGTTACTTACATAGTGCGAGGTTAAATAAATGCTTGCAATAAAACAGCTATCCACTAGTGTAGACGTTCAAAAGTACGTTTACTATGTAACGTGGCCAACCTCTTTGGCACGCAACTGACCGCTTACAATTCGAACTAAATTCAAAATTCCAATTTACCGATTGGTTTTTGTTTTTTCCCGAACTTGAAAATTATTTGGCAAGGCGTAAGCCGCTTTTTAGATGTTACGATTCATCTTATTATTTATCGGCGATTTACTTGTAATATAGAAGGGCTGCCACTAACGCAGGTACTGTTTAAGCCTTGTAAATATTTGTAGTTGCATTCTTATTGTTTTTATCTTGTACATACATTTGTAAAACCTAATCCAAGTCTCGTCTAGTTTTCAATCACTGGCACTAAAACGAGGCTTGGATAGGTGCTTAATTGGCCATGCTTCATATTTTTGTTGTATGGTTTTTATAATTTATTTGACAAATATAGACTATTTTAAGAAACCAGTTTCGGCATTTTTATATTTAATGAATCCTATCTACATTAAAAATAAATATTAATTTATTGCTGACGTGACGTCAGCAAACGCATAATGGATAATGTAGTCTTCGCCTGCACAAAAAAAAATACAGTAAAGTCTATGGTAAAGTCAACGTCAAGGTGTTAACGTCACTGCGGACGGCTAACCTCAAAAAAATTTGAAATCACTAACACTAACTGAACTTGTTTGAAATGGAAGGCTACGACAAACAACCAAACTACAAAACGAAACGACACGTCAATGTCAAGTTTGGGTTTGTTTGTTTTTTTTTTTTTTTTTTTTAATTCATCCCATAAGGGATAGGCAAAGGAACTGAGTCCATACAGCCTCGTCTGATGTGTTTTGTAAATTTCTGTATATTAAAGTCCTGTCACCGTCAGAGTTGTCAGTCTGTCCTAGTCACGTCCTGTCAGGTGCTCATGCCTTCCGTAAAGCGATAGTGTACTTTACGGCGAGCTACGGCGAGCAGCAGCCGGCGGATATTTGGGGGTCACAAACAGAGGGAATACGCGTTTTCACTTGAATTCTTCATTTGCTGGGCACTTTCACGTCAATTTGTTGTATAACACACTATCTTTATTATCCACCAAACAACATTAAGCACAGAAACTAAAATTCAATTAACGACACGATCCACTCTCATCGGTTTCCCGCCAAATTCCCTTTGAGTTTGTGTTTGATATAGACTAGACAGACGTCAGTCGTTTTTTTTTAAATAAGCCAAAGGAATCATTATCCATTAAGCGTTTGATGACTCACAGAAAGGTCATTTGGACATTTCAACGAATATCTTAATAACGTAAGATTTTTTTTTTAATCTGATATACAGAAACTGTACCGAAAGCTTGTTTCTCGAAATGGCTTTGAGATTTCCATACATATATAAAAAGCTAGCATGGCTAATTCCAGCCCTTCCTTACCCGATCCACCTTTTGCTTCTTTTCCACCGTCTGTTTCCGTCGCCCTACTGCCTCGGAGCAGACTGAAGCCTACTGTGCCCTAAGCACGACTTGTCGAATCCTGCGTCACGTAAAATCGAATAGTAAACTATAACGAGTTTGTATGACGTTTGGAAAGCGCCCGCCCGTGAGCGTATTTAGAACTAAAATTTAGTATGAGATTTCTCGATCTCGATACGATAACCGTAACGTAACGCAGGATTCGACAAGTCGTGCTCAGGGCACTGGAAGCTCCGAGGCTACCCTAATACCCTGCCCTGCCTTCCTACCTATCCTGACGTCTTAAGGCTAGTGTTTAAATGTAATTTTCAAGAGCAGTGCTGAATGAAACAATTTGTATATAGTTTTTATTTTTACATAGTACTAGCTGTTGCCCGCGACTTCGTCTGCGGGAACTATACAATTTTGCCAAATTATAAGTAAGTACTATGTTATTCCTCAATATTCAAACTATCTTCTTATCAAATTTCATCTAGATTGGTGCAGCGATTTTTCCGTGAAGAAGTAACAAACAGACAGACAGAGAGACAGAGTTACTTTCGCGTTTATAATATTATACTCAAGAGCAATAAAAACGGGTCACTTCGTATGAACAGTTCCATATAAAGTGACCCGTTTTTATTGCTCTTGAGTGTAGTATAGGATTATATTTCTTGTACAACCTCGCCTTGTTGTCCTAGTTCTCTCCGACCGGCTAGCCGCTTACAACTGTATCTATTGTTACTTCTTACACTGAACCTCCACATTAGGCTCGATTTATTCACAAAACGCCGCGCACTCTAGACGAAAGTAGCCTGTAACCGTTTCGGCGCCCCCAACCCACTTGTGAAGCATCGGAATACATTTCAAGAAATGGTTATAGTGTTTATATCATATTTTGTAGACATTATTTAGTATTCAGGCGTTGAGGCACGCCCTGTTTCGTATTATTTAGGACATTGAGAGACTCAATCAGGTATGTCTGCGAAGGAAGTTTTACCTTCGAGTCTATGCATAGGAATATTACCTCACTATGATTTTGACGTCAACACGAACACGACACTTTGGTATTCGTATTCATCCAATAATATTGATTATTCATTTTGCCAGTACACAGTGTTCTGAATATGTAGACACTTCAGTGATAAGGCTTGAATTATTAATCTCGGTTGATTTCGGTTCGCATAGATGATGCATATTCGATTTCTTGAATTAAAGACGGGTTTGGCTACGTGATGCTTATGTGCAAGCGGTGTGTTGGACTTATTTGAACTAGAAAGGTCTTTGAAAATAATACCTATTGATTATTCCTCTCTTTTAAGATGAGCCATTGAACGGGTCAAATTTGCTCACAACATAATTCGAAGAAAAGTGGTAACTACTGACTTATTTATGTGACATTTTAAGCGATAAGATCGCCTTTTGTCTATTAAGAATATTTACGTTGTACTAGCTTTCGCCCGCCGCTTCTCCCTATCCCGTGGGTATTTTGCAAAATCCATCTTTATCCCTTGACTAAGTTTTATGATCTGAGCTTTAAAAATTGCATTTTCCCTACAAACTTCGACTCCACCCTTTTCACCCCCTTAGGGGTAAAATTTCCAAAACTCGTGAAAAATGCGTATTTGGAAAGGAAACAGAACTGGCGGAAGAAAGCACTTCTGTTTCCTCATACGTGACGCAATAACTTCAAAAACCTGACACAAACAAACAGCGCAAATCCAGGCCATCCGAAAACCGATGACATAATACAGCTTGTATTCTAGCTACAGTTCCTTCCCTTAATATTTCCAGCCAACGTCTGAGTCAACCAAGAGGCAAACGTGAAACCAGCGCAACTATAACGTGTCCCGTTTAATGAAACCCTTGTGATTTCAGGGGCCAACACATACTGTGAATTTGCAATTAGGACCCTTGTATTAAGCACTCGGGACAGGGGGACGATTTATTGTATTAAGTTATAGGTCACTCCTAAGACTACTAACAAGGAATACGCATTACTCAATCTCCTTATTGTAAGTAGTTTCGTGTTCATATTCGATTACTTGTTCAGCTTGGAATTGTGAAGGAAGCTTAGTGAGACGATTTTGGTTATAATGCTATACTGTTACAAGAACAATCTAAGATAGTGGGACTTAGAGACACGCACACGTACATATTGTAATTGTAAAATACGGGTTGATATATTATTACTTCCAATTAAGGTAACTATGACATCCGTTAGACATTTGGTTTTACCTATTGTTGAAAATGGTAGCGTCTATCAGCATAGGTAGTTGATCCTGCCTTTTTGCTCTAACTGAAAAAAAGTTGGCGTCGCCACCACATGCACGTTGCCTGTTGCAAGCCTGTCACAGTGAATGAATTGGTACCAAAACATTGGACACAATCAAAGCTTACACGACCATTGAATACATAATATACACCATTCTACAATTGTCAGGATGGTAATAGCGATATTGTGTTCAATACCTATCTAATCTCATCGTCTGTTTTCATTTACTCAGAAACCAGACTAAACCAATAGGCTTATTGTGTAACGTACTCACGATTGTAATCTAATTCACTATCTCTTTCCTTTGAACTGTATAAGTTGATGGTGAAAAGAGAGGTTAAAGCACTTGTGACTACGCGAGCGTTAGACAATGAGGCCTCTGGCTGAACGCACGTTTCATACGATATTATCCACGGATCAACATTACTTCTAATAGCAGCATGCGAATAGGAAAATTATCTCAATACGAGTATTACGGAAGGTCGATTCTTTCTGAGTGGAAAATGCAGTTTTGATAGAATTCGGTTAATGAAAAATGGTCTTTTCGCTCCTAGACAGACGGATAGTTTTATTTACTGAAATTTATGCCACGATAATGTTGACTTGCAAAAAGATACCTTTCTTAAATTTCCAAAGTCAATTAACGTGATTACTCCTGCAGTCTTGCAAAGGAAACTTTTAGACAAATCAAACAAATCACATTCATTCTTCGAATAACAATAACAGAACGAAATAACAAACTGGTATTACACGTACACAACTTTCTGCAATGTCTTAAGAAGTGAATAAAATCGAAACGAAATTCATGTTCTCCGTAATTCCTCGGTTATATCAGTCTGCTAGCCTGCTATTCATAGTAGATCGAACGTCAGATTGACACCTCGTGCGTCTGACAGTGTAATTTCCAATGTAACAATTGGGGCGAACCGACTCAAACTCCATTGTGCATTGAACGTCATGTCAATCGTACGCCTCTAGAATAACCTACCCATAGTATAATTATAATAATAGAACGTTCGGTGGGTACAGACAAAGGCAGTGATTTTAGGTGTACAAAAAATTGGCAAATTGGTAAATTTGATCTAAACAAACACACAAACATTCCAAGGAAAAACTATGATGATTGCAGAGATATTATTAGAAAGCTTATTGCATAGTTTTATATTCTAAGAATTATTATATTCCCTTCTTAGTGCACCTCTCGGATACTCAAGGTATAATTTTGCAAAGTCTCTAGGTCCAGTGGTTTAGATAATTATGTTTTCAATTCGATTCCGATTTTCATAATTAAAAGAGATTCAACCCTAGTTTGGTCAATCCGTCAATCTTTGTACAAAGAGTACTTACAGTAAATTTTTGATTCAAAATATTGTCCTCTCAATCCAAATTACAGTTCATAAAAGTTTGGGAAATTTGTCGTTTGTAAATAGTGTTGCTCGGAACTCTCAGGAAACAAAACAGCTCTACTGAAGTGGGAAAGACCACTGGACGTTTCGTCCGTCTCTTTATTTTACAAATTGTTATGAATGAAATGGAACAGAAAAGACGGACAGAAGAGAACAACAGAGAACCTATCTTGAAAACTACCGCACTGAGATGTTGTATCTCATGAGCATGATCTCAGGAGATCGCAGTCTTTGATTGTAGGTGGATTATGACAGTTACTCTCAAGCAAGCACCGTACCTATACAATCAAGAGTAAGACGCCATAGTTAGTTGCAATATCTACCTTACCTATTTAAGATCTTAGTTGTTCATTCCTCAATCATCATCAAAAATACAATTAGTACTGTAGTTCTGTAAGTTGACGTCATAATGACTCGCCCCGGCTTTGCGGGGTTTTTTCACTCTACTTATTGACGATGTACCTAATATACATCATTATAAACCCACCGGAAAAGACTATTATAATAATATGTTGATGGTGAAAACTGGATTAAAAATCGTTAACTGTTTTTGAGTTTATCGCGTTTAGACAGACAGACACACACGGCAGGGGACTTTGTTTTACATAACATGTCAACAGAACATTTTTTTCAACAAGGGCAAAATGTTCTCCCTTTCTTATCACCTAAAGTCTCTGAACAGTAAACGTTTATTTACAACAACATTTATTCCAAACATTATGACCGCATCCATTCCATCCCGCGAAAGCAAAACACGCTGTACATTCTCTATTATTCTGAATGACAACCACTGAATACAAAAATACGTACGCGAGTTCAAAAGAAGACGTGAAGTTTCCGGATGGTTTTATTTATTTGTCCTGTTTTCGCTAACTTTGCCGAATATTTGAGGGTTATGAAAAACTTTTCGAAGTGGGCGTGAGCCAGTGACAGGGGATTAATGAATACAACGACATTTTATATAGCTTTGTTAACTAGGTTATTATAAATTTTGTCGTAAGCAATTAGTATAAAAAGAACGCAGTAAAATGATTATTTTGGGGTTTTGACGTCTATTATGTCAGTTAGTTTCTTTGGATTTTGACAAATTTCAAGCGCAATGATGGCATGGCGTGATCGTGTGCCCGCCTAGCACTATTGAAGGCATTGTGGAATACAGCCTTTACGTTAATATGACAATTAAGACAGTTATAATCTAACAATATGTGTAATTACCTAGGTAGATACTAAATTAGTACCGAATATATTAGATAATATATTTAGCTCTACCATTAAGTTAAATCATAGATAATAACAGTACCTGTATGTACATAAAACGCAGCCGTCAACGCCTGGGTTCGGTAAAAGCATTTAATAATACTTTGAATAGAAACATTTTTACCATGAGCACTTTAGAAAAAATGCACTAGAAGGTCTCAATTCAACAATAATTTGGGAGTAAATCAGTTATTTAGTGTTAATTTCAGTAAAAAAAAAAGCTTCATCCAACAGTCACTATTTCACCAAAACTACTTGAACACCTTAACTTTTCAGCCAGTTTGTCTCAATCTATTCCGTTTTCGGAATGCCCCACTGAAATTAGTAATAACTATCTCGTAAATTAGTTGCTTTTAAGCCTCTTCTGTTACACCGCATCAAAGAAAACTATGTGAGGCGGCCTTAACGCCATTTTTTCAAGTGCTTCCCATTTGGATCCATTACAGTGATGCCTTATTTTTGTGGATGGGTTCGAGTTATGCTTAATAGGAATTTGGCTTGATAATATATCTTCATTAGTGTTGTTTTAGCGATAGATACAAATAAATGTAGAAGTATGCGACAATACGAGTAATTAATGATATTTTAGGAGGTTGATTGATGAACCTAATAAACCATTTGATAACCAGAACTAGTCATCTGTTGTCAGCCGTCAAAAAGAAAACTTTACAGTGGTGTTTACCTAGACTTTTTAAGTACTTGCTGAAATATTTACGGTTCAGATTAATTAAATGAAAACACGTTTAAAAAAAAAAAACGCAGGTACCTATTTCAGCTGCCATCACTTAGTAACTTTTTTTCGGACACCCTCAATTTATTTTCTATTTTTTCATCTGAAAACACCTGTATACATTTTTATTTCGAGACACGAAACCAATTCGTCAGTCGCATGTTAAAAGATAACACTCGGCAAACAATTGACTGTTGTGTTTTCAATATAAACATCTGGCTATGCACAATTTGTGTGGAAATTGGAATTGGAACGAGTGTCGGGAACCCATCAGCAGACAGAAAAGCGCCTTCAACACCTGATGGAAAATCAATGACAACATTTGCATAATAATGTCGACACACAGTATTACGTCGCACATAACGCGGAACTTGAAGGGTGGCTTGTTGTTCTTAGATCGTTACGACAAACATTGGGACGATCTCTTAGTAATCGAATATTACTTTTGTTACATTTTATTGCTAGCTTTCCGAGTGTCCCATGAACGCTGTGTGTCCGATTTACTGATTGTGGCGCTCTATAATTCAGATTTAGAGTATATTTATTTAATGTAAGTAGTGAGAATAGCAACACAGAGCCCATTACAGGAACTCACAGATAGTGATGAAACACAAACACATGTTTAAGGTAAACTTAAACGAGGTACGCGTACCATTATAGTTTATAGGTAAATTTCCTTTTCCAAACCGATTTGGTCAAACTTCAATACCAGATTTACCAAATTCGTAACTTCTTAACCATGTCGCAGTTTACAAGGAACGATGTAAGTAAGTGTCCAAAAGCAGTGACCGTTTCCGCGGCGTTATAGCGTCGTTTGTCAGCGACGACAAAGGAACAGTGCACGGAGATGGCTGACTAATGGGGTGCTACATACAATCGACGTCAGTCGCTTTCGCGAGAGTGATAATGCACACGAGCTATGCGATCCTGGTACTCTCGAATCAAAAGTCGCGTCTAATTTTGTATAAAATTTATGGAAATTCAAAAGAAGCCATGATATGTTCAAAATAAATATTGCATTATTTATTTTATACAATTTGGTCTCTTTAACAAAACTACCGGGAGACTCAATCATAGTGAAAAAAACGGATCACTCACCTATGTAATATTCGTGGTAGAATTAGTGAGGAACATGATGGTAGAGATTTTACCACAAGGTGAGCCATTCAATTCCTATAAGCAATTAGTAATACTTAATTAAAAATACTACACCGACTACCATTCCTGTGCAATTATCGCGTTGAATAGACTTTAAAGAGCTTCAAGTGCTTCATTAAAAACGTTATTCATCCAATCAAGCTTACTGTGTCAATAACCGGCTAGAGGTAGGTAATTAACAATAGGTGTACTTTAAATTCAGATAATTTGAATTGTTGATCGAATTACCTACTCGTACGTCCTTTTTACGTTACACAGATATTCCTACGTTTATCATGTCTTAGATTGGCCAACGGGATTTATCCGCAGCACTTGATAAGGTATCAAGGTATCCGACTTACGGTTGTAAGGCATATTTACGTGCAAAAAAAAAAACACGAATTTAAGCTCTCCTTACTTTTACTTTAAATACGCCACAATTTTGTTATTATTCAATATTACTTTCAACCGATTCCGTGCCATCAAACAAAAAAGAGTAAGATATTTTTTCTTGTTCCTTATTAATAGAACTCTGCAAAGTGTTTACCTACCATCGCCCTGAATAATCTACCTATATTTTTAAATTCATCTGGAGGAATTGTAACATTCTAAAAGATACGGTCTTAGAATAATAAGTAATACAAATGTTGGTACCGCTAATAATTCAATTTGGTACCGGCTTTTTTTCCCGCCGTTCTTCAGAAGCTTTACTACACAATTTGCATATAGCAATAGGACATTATAATGCTTTACTCTAGGTATAAGTTTTTCAGCGTAGCTATTTGAGTTATTGTACGTTTTGCCGTCGTGCCGAGATCACATGACCGACTCATAAAAAACACGTTTATATTTCTTCGATTTTCTTCCCTTCATAAAATATTACTCTACCTTCGAATATATTATAATGACGAGTCGATCATGCCGTTTTGCAAATTTCTCCACAATTCAAATGCGATAGGTCGAATATACTGTAGTATCAGCTGCTTCCCGGATAGCAGTCATAAAAACACAAAGGGAGATGTTACGATGTGATTTAAGGGCTCCAGGAAAGTTGGCCCTTTTTCCTGTACGGATGTTTGTTTGCAGTATTTCGCAATAATGTTCCCGAAGATTGGTGATTGAAATTGCTGAAACTGTAGGTACGGGTATTTGGTAGAAGGAATCTTTATTTTGCCTTCTTATGGTCCTGGGTACTTCTAATTAATTCGGGTAGTTCTAATCTATTAATTGGGGATGGACGAAAATCTCAGAATTGCTTAACTTTTCTTCTGATGATAGGAATAACCTTCCTTATTACCTGATAAAAGTTTGAGATTTTTCTTTGGCGTCGTTGATTTTTGAAAAATAAAAACATCTTCCTACCGTCCCGTTCTGGGCCTAGGACGGCTGATTTCACGTTTTCCTTGGTTCATCGCATATTACAGAAAATCGTTTAATAATCTAATATTTTGTGGGTTCTGTCTATAGGTACTCGGGGTACTCCATTTATTTCATTATTAATATTGCCAGGCGCCAATAAATGTTATTACTTTTATTTTTTCCCATTTGTCTTCGAATTCTCGAAAACCGTGTGTGATAGTTTGATCGTTACTTCAGATAATGAAATACAGACAAATAGCTCTGAGTCAGTTTTTTCTTAGTTATTTTCCAGTAGTTTTTTAACTGTTTTTCATTGTTTTGATGTCAATGTCATGTAAATCAATAGGCTAATAAATTTAATTTACCGCGTTAAGAAATGTAAAACCTTACTAATAATGACAAAAGAAATGGGTCAAAAGTTTAGGCTAATTAATTTACTTTTAGCAATACTGAATCATACCGATACCATGTTATTGTCTCAGGTACAAAACTTAGTTCCGAATGTGATTATTTCAGCCTTCCAGACCGAAAATAAGCTGACCATGTTGCCACTAACTTTCAAACTTTACCATTTATTGTCCTATTATGGGAATAGATGTTCCCTGGTTTGTTATCGGGTACCGTTGTCCGTTCTAAAATGAACGTAAAACTTTGTTAATAGTATCCATTAGGTACAATGCTTTACATGAATGACATCAATGAATGTAATTTTGCAAATGTGTGAAAGAAAGTTTGTGTGCCAACTTTAGGGTTTAACGTTTCACAAGGCACCTCTGTCATGCTAATACATTCTAGTATTTATTTGCTCACGAGTAACTGACTTGAGGCGTTCGGCAGTTTCTGGTGCTGTCACAGTTCCAATGTTAGCCAAGTGGCACACACCCATGACCCGTTTAACTAAATTAAGACGCAACTTTGCATGGTTTCGTTGAATCTTGGTCCGTTCAATCTTCGGAAACAGCATGGAAATATCCAGGTGGAATGTTTCAGTTTGGTAAAATAAATTGTTTTGGCACGAACTTGCATTAATATTTTCTTTGACAAGGAAAAAAGTCTGGCTTTTTTTAATCCTTACGCAAAATAAAAACATGTATTTCTTTTGTATGACACATCTGTAATTAAACAAATATTGTACTATTAATACACATAATAACATGAAAAAAAGCAAAAAGCAATCTGCGAAATATTTCCCCTTATTATTATCGAAAATATGTCTTGTCTCGACTCGCTGACCTCACGGCCAGTGATTGTCATTTTTTCGTCCTCTACTGGCAAATTTTCGTTAATATGAGACGAGCAGTCGCCCCAGTAAGCACCAGCATGTTATAACAACGGTCACAGAAACAAGGAATTATAATGTCGCAAAACTATTATACAGCATTTTTATTAAAGAAAATCGAGGGTCACTATTTTTGTGTAATTGACAAAATTGTTACTTTAGACATAACTAAAACGGGATATTGACCGCGATCACCTTATATAGGTTTTGATGAGCTCCCGATATTCATTATGTCTAATGCAAGTAACCGCGAATCATTTAAAACTGTCCAAGTTGTTACTTATTTCAAGACAAGCCAAAATTTAAAAAAAAATGTCTACCTAATACCTACTCATCCACAGCACAAAATTTTGCTTAGTTCGGGACTTGATGAATTGTTCTAGATATAAAAAGATGTATTTATTGTATTTGTTACTAGCTTTCGCCCGTGGCTTCGCTCCCGTAGCAGAACTCTCTATCCCGTGGGAATTTCGAAAAATCCCGCCTTATCCCGGGCGTATATTATAAAAAGAACCTCTATGCCAAATCTCAGCCTTGGACCTAGGGGTTCGGGCTGTGCGTTGATAGATCAGTTTGTCACGTTTTTGTTTTATATGTTTAGAAGACTAACAGAAAACTTTCCGTAACCGATGCCGCTCGCGAAACCTACAAATGTAAACATAAACAAAATCGCAAACATATCGAGCAGTCCTGTAAAAATATCTCTTCAATTAACCAGACGTGTCAAAATGCCCAAGGCAATAATCGAATTGTTATTCCAAAGGATAATTTCTCTATTGTGTAGGAAATGGTTAAATGGATCGTGAGTCATGCCGCCATAACTTTCGCAGTGGGCGGTTCGGGTCTTGCCAGAATAAGACTCCAGCCCGCCCAATCCTCGCGCTCAAGAACATCATAATTATCTTGACCTATTTTTTACATTTTCGTGTTCGTAGGGGGTAGTTCCGAGGCAGCAACTTTACGAGATTTGTTGCGTGGGTTTTTTTAACTTTGGGGAAAACTGTAGTCAGCGTTTTTTGTTAGTGATTTGATTTATTGCTGGCAGTTCCTAGAGCGGATAAAATTGATATTTAGAGACCGTAACACAATAAAAAAGTCGACAGAACATATTTGACAGGAAATGAAGACCACCATACTTAATCAGCAAATTCAGTAAAAATAAAACCTTTTCCAAAAGTCTTGATGAGAGTTCCTAACATCCTACATTAGTCTTTGCAACGAGATATAAAACAAATAAAATCTAATAAAGTTTGAACGATCCCCTACTTGATTTATTTAGGGAAATTTAAGGATCGTGTTTGGGTATCATTGATGGAACTCTTGCGGGTGTAATACGGTTTACGATTGTGAGAAAGCAAACAATTGAACTCAGCGAAAATATTTTACTTTTGTTTCTTGAGCGGTGTAATTCAGTTGATTTTGCTAGCACTTTTTGTTGAACCAGCAAGGTTTTCGTTGTATAAGCCCGTCGTTTTCATTGTGATTACACTAAAAATGTTTCTTTAGTCAAGATTTCCAATAATTACATCAGACTCTTTTGTATTGTTGAGTAAACATAATTGAGATCATGACTGTGGTTTTAAAATATCCGGTGGCGGTTTAGCCGTTCTTAACTTGTCAGCTAACTTCTTAAGTCCCTACGTTCACCTGTTTTGTTAAAAAAGGCAATCGTCAGTGTCTTTTCAATGGTCATTAGTACTTCTTCATTATTCAAGACAAGCTGAAAAGCCAAAGCGATAGAAAAGGGAAACCTCAAACGATTTTTCGTTGCTTCGCATCACTTTATTGCTCGAGATTACTGAACTGAGACAAGCGGGGACACATAAAAAATCTCAACAAATAAATATCACTCGTGAGTGCTACTCCTTTGGTTTTTATGAGATCTTAGAGCTCTTGAGAGCAATCACACGGTATAACGTTGTGATAAAATGAAGTAACGATACCTATAAGTTCATAATTTGGTATGTTAAGTTAAGAAACGTGACGTCTTCCCGTTTTGGGTCTCAAGTCTTTGCCTTTGTCTTTAGACCGTTTTTCATTAGGGCTCTTCTTGGCATTGAAACAGAGAATGTCATATAAGGATGCTATGTCATCCTAGTTAGTTACGCTTAGCTGCTATCTTACTGGTGTCTCAAAACATACGCACATTATTTCATTTACTAAACCGTAAGTCGGTTTATTAGACCCCGTTAATTAAGATAATGCTTAAGCATACTATGTTTCAATGACGAAGGAAAAGTAAATAATTAGGACTCTGTTTTCTTAACACTTATATTCAAATTATATTTTTGCGTTGTTTACTTCCAAATTCGGTTGCAGACATAGTGACGCTAACCGCAATGATATTATTCGGAGAAGAATTTTCAGTTGACTTCTACTTAGAGGTTAAGGAGATAATATTCACCCACAAAAACAAAATAAGTTTAGCATTCAACCTGATAGTACAACATTATCTATACCTATAAAACAGTACCGTGACTGACTGAATGACTGACTGACTGACTGACTGGCTGACTGACTGACAGACAACGCACAGCCTAAACCACTGGACCTAGAGACTTGAAATTTGGCAAACATGTACCTTGATTATCCTAGAGGTGCACTAAGAAGGGATTTTTCGAAATTCCCACGGGATAGGGAAATATCCCATTTTGAAATTTTGAAACTAGCTTCTATGGTTGCTATAAGTCGTAAAAAAAAGAGATTTGTTATATCCCTTGATATCCGAGTTCTAAAAATTCGAGCTTAATTTTTACTAGAATTTGCGTTTCTTATTTGTAAAAAGACGTTGAGATTCCTTTTGTCCTATCTTCAACAAAAAGGCCCACGTCGAAACGTCACGTGTCAGTGTCATGTAAAGATGTGTCCTTTTTAATAGTTACTTATTGAAGTGATACTAAAACGAATCAGTTATAAAAAAATATCAAGTTCTTAGCTTAGCTAAACTACGTTCGCAAAACGTGTCTTTTTCTAGCTTAAACAAACGAAAAAAAGAGGGTAAAATCAATAAACATGGCGATGAATCGACATCGATCGCGAATTTAACTGGCACAGTCACTCTCTAAAATAAAAGCTCATAATGCGATCACCAAAAAAGCTTCATAAAACACTTGAGCAGTAACAACAAGAAAGTTATGGATACCACCAAGCGAAGTACTACACAATATAAGTTCATTTTTCCCCTTGCCACGGAATTCGATTTCTCTCCGGAAATTGACAGTGACTTTGCCACCAATCTTACCAGAGTTCCAACTAAGGAAATCTCTTGAAGTTTTCAAAGATGTTGCACTTGCGTCGTACATTTGTTCATTGTTCTATTCCTGAGATAAGACTGACCTAAGAGATTAGGTATTAAAGGTTCTTAGATGGATATTTGCGCAATCTGACTTTTTCTGCTAACTATCATTAGTAGTTATCTACTTAACTTAAAAAGTCGACACAAAAAATGGAAAAGAAAAAATAAAAGATATTTAAGTAAGTAGGTAAAATTTTGTCGCAAACCGAACGTATCTGTTATTCTTATAATGGCTTCTAATTTACTGATAGGATAGGTATGTACATAATTGTACATAATTGCTCGGATAGCGTAATTGGATTAGCGCGTTACCACGGTATGGTAAAGCCCAAACCTTTACCATACCGTTCGAACCCCAATTCGAGAACAATTTTTTCTGGTTTTTCTGTATATTTACGCTTCAAATTTGAAATTTGTGAAAAAAAAGGATAGGTATGTAAAAGATGCGTTGTGAGCGAGAGAACTTTTTATTAGAATTTCTAAATCTAAGTTGCTGGCTTGTTAAAGAATTCTTCCGACATTTCGGACTTGGTCTTGGTAGTGGTAGCAAACACTTACTCGTAAATTGGTTGGCCTTCAGTGTTTGCCTTCATCTCTGTCCTTCCAAATAAATTGGCCTTGGTTGCCGTTTATTCTGCAAAATAGCGTGTTTTGCCGTAAGTTAGCCTTAATATACCGTGTCTCTTCTTTTAAATAGCAAACGGCCGTGAGCTTAGACATAATTAATGCCAAGACACCGGATTTCTCGGGTACCATGTCGGACTATTCTAGGATATACCTATTAACCCGTGAGTAATCCAGTGTCCCACATTTATTTCTTCTTTTTTCTTTAATTAAGTCTAAAAATAGTGAAGTAATATTTGGAGAAAAACACAACAATTTTGTTAACTTCACGATCCCGTGTTTCATAATCAATCACAGTAGGTACTGTATTCTCGTTTGGTTCCCTCAAATTGGGTTAGTAAGCCTTCTTAATAAAACAATAAATAATAATAGGCTTCAGTTTCCCGGAAAAATGTGAAATATTTAATTCAAGTTTACAACGGACGAGACAATTTATTACGCTGATCCTGGCAAGGGAGACAGTGAAATTGATTCAGTATCCTGGACTCTAGCTTATTTTTTCAAGCTCCCCTTTTCTTTAACAACGTGACGGGAATGTTTTACGTTTCGTTGCCAAGATAACAATGCTTTACTTTAAATTGATTTCCCATTTTCTAATGAATGAAATCGGGACGCACGAATGGTTGATGTTTTTTTTTCATTTGTTTCAGAATCGAAATAACAGGAAATAGGAGTGAGTACTCCAGCGATGGCTAATAAAGGTTAAACAGAATTAAAAACCATTTAAGAACTACAGTAAAATGGGTTAATAAGGTATACTTTTATACGGAAAGGAAACCAGAGGAAGCGCTTGATGAAACTATCGGTACTAGTGCTGCGCATGTGATCTAAATGCCTTATTCAAGAGAATCGTGCGCTGCTGTGAGCAGGCGCCGACTATGTTCGACTCGACCAAAGGCGCATTGCTCGTAGCGCCATCTCTTATCAACAGTTCCTGTTGGTTCAACGGCAAAGGCTGGCCGACGACCTTTCCCGCCCCAGTCGACATCATCAAAGCATTTTTCATATTCGCGCTGTCTGTGGGCATTGTGTTTGCAAACCTAGTCCTTATCTGCGTCCTCAGTAATCGGAGGTACATCAAGTACATCGAAAATCAGGTAATTTTATCCTACTACTACTATGCACTACTGTTACTATGCAGTGACCAAATTCAATTCTTAAGTTCTACGGAAGAGGGCTTCATGTCGTATATTTTTTCCAGCCAAGGTATTTGCTGACATCCCTGGCTCTTAACGACTTATTCACTGGAATCTTGATAGCTCCCGTGGCTCTACTCCCAGCACTTTACAAGTGTTGGCCCTACGGTGAAATATTCTGTCAGATACAGGTGAATATTCAATTTGAAAAATAATTTCAGCCCGTTATTTTTATGCTTTTTCGTTGATTTGATTCAGTTGAATTTAGTTTAGAAACAAATATCTGGTAAATTGAAACGAGGAGCGTTGTTGAAAAGGAAAAAGCGTGAAAATAGAAAATTAATTTTCCATCAAATTTTGAGAGAGTTGCTTAATCCAGTTAAAGCTAGGCGGAGCTACGCAGTCCCTGCTAAAACTTTATTTAAACAAGAGACGAAGAGAAAATGAGTAAAGTTGCTACCTACTTTGGAAAAGAAAAAAGTTCTCAAATAAAGAGGCAAAGTTAAACGGTAATCGGATACCTACTAAGGACAGTATTCAGTACCGTGACTCTTTTTATAAGTATTCAATATAGAATTAAAATTTGGCCGTACGCTTATTAAGAACCAGTAGTACAAGTAGAAGACATGTTTCTTGAGGATCGACGATAGCAGCATTCGGCATTAAAATGGTGACGACGTAAATTGGAAACTAAAACAAATTTCGGCTATTATCTTTATGGCTTTCCAAGATGCGAAAGCATAGAAGTTTGAGAAGAGTGATTATAAGGGAGCAGTCAAGGCGTTGATCCGCAAACAATAAAATTGGCTAAAACTTCTGGCGGTTGTGGCTTAATGCGCTATCGTGTAATGGTTCGCAGTGACCGAGCACAAACTGGCTCGAACTTCAGCTTAGCAACTTACGCCTTCCTGTCGACCCACTGACTCGCAATTCCGTTTTATTGTACTTTGGATGCTTTACTGACATTTTAATTAAATCAAAGTCTTTCTTAGTACCTACTAAAAAGTAGGTAAGTATTTACTTACTTTATATCGATTGAACAATTTTGTACTACCAAAGAATTACCAAACTAGCACATTTTCTTGAAAAAAGTCATGTATGTCATTTTAGTCTTGACAAATTGCTGTTTAGGCAATGCAAATAAAAACGAGCACATTTTTTTCCGTATCCACCACTCAATACAATCTAATTCCATGATAACATTGATAATCCCTGCTGTACGACGATGTATGTATTGTTTTTGTAATAATGACTGACGGTGACAATAATAAAGTTATTATTTATTTTCAGGCTTTGTTGCGAGGAGCAGTAAGTCAACAGAGCGCCGTTATATTAGTCTGTATGGCTATAGACAGATACTTATTCCTTTTACATCCAAATACTTATCATAAGCATTCTAGTAAAAAGGTAAGAAACTCACAAATTAGTTTTCGAAACAGTTTCAATAAAATATACAATTTCGATCAAACTATTCTTATCAAACACAAGATTTCATCTGCCAAGTAAAGAATCTCCTCTTGAGGAATAGGTTCGAAACCCATGGTTTTACTAGACAGAGATCTATTTAGAAATTAGTCTTACAACATCTATCGCTGTGTTATACTACGTTTTAATATCAATTAGACCATTCCCATTGCTCATTGCTATGAATATCAATTATTAATGAGCTAAATGACATTTAATTTCGAGGCTGTAAAATAACACAAACTATTTGTTAAGAGTTTGTCTGATGTTTTCGAAATACCGCGGCGTCAAAAAATAACCTTTGAATACAAAAACGAAGTAAATGTGAATAGTTGCGGGAATAATTATTCTTTAATTCTGGACTTTTCCAAGAGGGCTTCGATTGATAAACACCTTTTTCTCTACGCGGATTCCACCTCCAAGTTTCAGAAGACGGAGCCGCACCGGGATTCAAATCCGACTAAGGTTTCAGGTAGTTTTCTTTGCAAACATTTTGTATACGTCTAAACTTGCGGATTTTACGAACTTAGAAGATAACTTTTCTAAAGAAATTCGAAAACAAGCGGATAATTTGAAAGCCAATGCTGTTTGAAACATTCTAACTGTACCTAGTGAAAGACATAAATTAAATCATGAAAACATCAATTAAAATTCGATAGGTACCCACTTAAATAGCTTAAAATTACATTATGAAACAAGAATAGAAAGTGTGGCTGTTATCAATTTACTTTGTGATGTTGGAAGATTTGTACTTAGTCACAACTCAGTGCGTAGGAAATAAGAAAAATGTTATTTCAGATCATGGTAATCTTACACTGGGAAATTTGCATACTTCTCGACACCTGTACAGATCTATCAACACCACAAGACTGGGTTTGCAAGCGTGACCATTACGAAGAGTCTCTTAACGTGCGATTCCACTTACATGGAGGTTAGGCGCAGCGGAGGGGAACAGACCGTGACTTAACCAATCGCAGTGATCCAAATCTCCACTCGGTGTCAGTGGAAACACCTGCCACTTTTCACTGCTCTTCTCCTCTGCTCCGCCCAGTGGAAACTCAACCCTCACGCAGAATGTTTGTGGTAGCCGCCCATGCATCCATCGCGTCATTTGTGCAAGGAACTTTACTGTATATTTACTGTATTATATATACAATGAAATAATTATTTGCAGGGTTGCGTGTTAGTAATAAGCATAACGTGGATCCTCTCCGTCTCGCTGTTCGCTAGTATGGTGCTGCCTCGCTCCGGGTATTACTTCAACTCGACAGGACTGATGGCCTGTGACGTATTCCACAGTCGAGTAGCGTTCAGGTAACCTACATTTTCTTTACTGAAAAAAGGATAATTATGGGTTTAAATTTAATATACTTTCGAATTAAGAATTAGAAACCTAGGAATGACATAAAAAATATTCACCACTAATATTATCCACTTCGTTCCTCATAAAATTTAAAGATACTTACACATATTTATTGTACTAACGGGACTAGAAAAGTCGCTGAAAGAATCAAGACCTATATAATCTGATTGTTTCTAGGATCCTTTCGTGCTGCGCCTATTATTTCCCAACAACTATGGCGCTTATGTACTGCTACGGATCAGGGTTCCACGTCAGTAAGAATCGGAGTAAATGTGTTCCTGACCCCGTGAGGCCGAACGGTGCCCCACCACCTTGCACGAAGAATACTCTGGATAGCCACGACGTGGTTACTGTGGTAAAACCTTATTTATAATGGATAAATAAATATATTTTCCTCCCTTGGAATGACAAAAGTAGTTCAAGTCCCACGTCCATTGTGAAATATCCAGCTATATTCCTTATCTACATCATAAAGGCAGCATCCATGAAAAAAATCAGCTTTCTAGGTTCATGAGCTTGCGCTAAGCGTCGATGAATCAGTGTGTGAAGGTCAGAACTTTTCGGTTTAAGGATAGAAAGGTAAAAAGATTGTCAACACAACATAGTTACGTTGACAATAAAATTGCGGAGAAGTAATGTAAACAATTAGTCGAAAATAAATAATGGACTTCACCGTATCAGTACATTTACTTACTAGATGGTTGCGCGATGAGCCTAGTGACCCTCTTTGACGTGACTGATAATAAATTGCACAAATCTTGAACAAAGTAAGACCTTTTTCCATTCCATTTCTACAGCTGATCTGACGCCTATTATTGTAGAAATTGCTTTTATTTTACTGAGAAAAGGCTGAGAAAAATAAAAACATTTCTTCTTATATTGTCAAAATCTAAGTACGGTTTTTACATATACCCTTTTTTACTTTTACTAGACTATTTTTAGTCAAAGAATTGCCAAATGCCTGTTCAAGATAAATTAAGTTCCAAAGGACTAAGTAAAAGTTCATCTCTTTTGGTATAATATAACGACGAATGTTGTAATAATTCAAGCTTGCGACAGAATTCATCAAGTATACCTACGTCACATTTTTTGTAAGTCATTTCGTGAGATTGAATTTATGATAAAAAGAAATACGAATTCTTGGGCACTAATAAATATTCTTTCATGAGGCAAATTGCATCAATAAACCGAATAAGATGTTCTATTGTTCCATTTCCCCTCGCTTTTCCGCTACGAAATGCCCAATTTGTTACAAAATGGCGGTTAATTTTGGAACAGATGAAAGTTCTTTAAAAAAAAATATACACCTGAAAGCTATGCGAATGCTATGCTATGTACGACACAATCAAAGTCCCACGGCCTACTAAAAAAGTGCATTTTTAGTTAATATCTATTTCAGGTGTGTGAAATATTATCGATCCGGTTAGCAAAATTATCGTTTATCATGTAACTTTTTAATCTACAGATTTTAGCTTCAGCTTCTGTTTCAGATACAAGCACCAGTACGCCCTCACAGTGTGAGCACGTCGCGGACAATGGCGGCGATGTCATTGGGTTTCATAGTCATGGTCACTCCGGCCACTATACAGGAAGTTGTGGCGGCTTGCACAGGTTGTAAGGTAATTGGAAGTTCGCTATCATTGTTAGCTTCCATTATATTATCATCACCATCATCTTATTCTCATATTTAAGAGTCACTCTTGTCGTTGCAGTTTCCTCCTATTAGTTCTTGCTTAATGCGAAGTCGTTCACCTTCTGATACGACACTAAGTCTCCTTTTTAGGGTTCCGTACCTCAAAAGGAAAAAACGGAACCCTTATAGGATTACTTTGTTGTCCGTCTGTCTGGCTGTCTGTCTGTCTGTCTGTCAAGACCCTTTTTCTCTAGAACGCGTAAAGGGTGGCATGCTGAAATTTATATCAAATACTCAAGCGTGCGGTCCTTTGAAGCTGTGAAAAAATCAACCTTCTAAGTCAACGCAATCAAAAGATACAGTAATTAAAAAGGCTATTTCCATACAAATTGCCGATTTCCAAAAACCTAAAGGGTACTTCCAGATGTCCTAGAAATTTGAAATTTGGTATGAAGGTAGCTCTTATAGCACAACAACTCCGGAAAGTCTCAAAATCTTAATTTTTTGTCTGTCTGTAGATTTCGCAAACCAATATAAGTTGACCTCTTTAGGGCTCTGCTAACACTGGACTTCTTAAAACACTGGGGAAAGGCGTTAAAATCTTTCCACGGAACCCTCGTGCGCGAGTCCGACTCGCACTTGGCCGGTTTTTTTAAATTGATCTAAGTACTTTATAATTATTCGGTCTTCCCGTTCCATTGTCTCATTCGAAAAGTAATTGTAAAGGAACCAAAATCAAATAGCTACTAAAGACTCCAAGTTAAAGTACGTTGGAACTTGGAAATATGGTAGAACCGACAGCTGCAGCAGTGGGTCGTAGAGGTTCTCGAGCGAAGACCATGAGCCGGGTGGACTAAATTAGAATAAATGATCCGACGACTGGGTCGCCGGTCGCCTAAAACGAGTGAATGGGGAACACCTACCACCGCTTATCATTGAAAGAGGACTAGAAGGGAACTCTAAGTTCAGTAGAAGACGTCTTCGAGCTGATAATTACGTTGCCAAGTAATTTACTATTTAGTTTTAGTTTGCCTACAGGGTGTATGGTTGTACCCAATAATTTTGCTAAAATTTTGATGTTGTTGATAGGTGCCACCGATGCTAGATTTCTTCGTGACGTGGTTGGCTCTCAGCAACAGTTTCTGGAATCCTTTCCTTTATTGGTTGTTAAATAGCCACTTCCGACGTATAAGCCATGAGATGCTCCAGTACTACGTAAGTATTTATTTCGCTGTATCTCTTGGGATGGCTCACAAACATAACATTTAAGATTTTATTACACCGTTTATTAATATTTGGTTTTGTAGATGATAATATAAATAATTAAAACTTTCTCTGGTTTTAAAAATTGGAAAGAGTAATGCTGGACCGAAAACTTAGTCTCAATGACTATTTACAAATCCATTGAAAAAAAATTCAAGAAGACGGTTTATCATTGATCAGTAGTCGTTTGATTTGAATAACTAATTGTACATTTGTTAACAGTTTTGCTGCCGAAGACCAAAGTCATTTGCCAGTTACGAAAAGCCCACGGGATGTTGCAGCTCTCCAATCACGTCCGATGGCCGGCACTCGAAAGGGGAGTTCGAAGGCATCGGCGAGAAATATTGGGGCGAAATATTAGAACGCACAGTCTCATCGACATCACTTCATGCCATTCAAAAAGCTTGCCATAGAGATCCCCTAAGATGCTCTGGTTCCTTCAAAGGATGTCCTAGTAATGTCTGCAAGCACGATCCAAGATACTTCGATGTTTGTGGACCCACAGACTACAGGCAGTTTGATAGGTCAGCGTTTCAAATTGAATCATGCTCACGACATTGCAGACTGAAAAATTCGGATATGTGCCTCTTTAGACAAACTCCTGGCATTGAGTGCGGCAGGTCCCGGTCTAACTTGAGCTTAGATGAAAGCAACTTTAACAAAACTTGCAATGGAAGACATCCAGAGTTGTGAGAATTCCGACAATGTCCGGTTTTCGGGCACAGAAGCAATAGTACAGGAGTATACCCTGGTGTAGATCACTTCAATTCTAATATTAAGTGGAAATTTGACGATTCGCCCGATGTAGATGATGAAATGCAGACCTTGGAACAAAATCTTGATAGAATAAGAAGCGTGAGTCATGATAAAAGCTTTAATACATTCGGTGTAAAAGATGAACACATGCTAGAAGTTGAAGTCAATGACGTTACAGACAATGATTCGGATGACAATAGAGACTACAATATTTCGCGCGAGATGTCTGATGAAAAGAGTGATTATAGTGCTACAAATAAGTTTTCCCGTACGTCCTCTCTCTCGAATAGGGAGCTTGATGTTATTAAAGAGAGCTCTCGGAGTTCTAGTGATACTGAAGTGACGTTAACGCGATGACTTCCGCGGGTGACTTTTGATAGATCAGTGAATGTTGTTCATTTGCAGTCGACTTCTCAGAGACAAAATACAAGAAGCATAATAAAGCCAAAAAGCAATGCGTTGGTTAAAAGATAATAGTTACGTAGTGTGCATAGATAGAATTGTTATAGTTTTAAATTTGTGGACCATTAGATTCAGGTCTGGTTTCTATAAATTGTTGTATTGAGAAACGTTGTATATATATATGGAAGTATCAGTATCGAATAAAATTTCATGTGTGTACATTTTGTATTTTTTACTTTTTGTAATAGTCGTTTGGCGGTAGAAATATTTCAGTTTTTTGTTTTATTACATATGTATCCTAGGTGATCTTGGTTAATTAGACAATACTATCAAGTAGAAAATAACTGGTATTATTTAAAAAACTAATTCAAATTTAATTAAATTGACTGTCTCCATTAAGCTTGTAAATATACAATAAGACTGTTTGACGGTATTTATATATTCAGAATCGCACAATTATACTTTTCTTCTATATACTATGAATAATCGTGATCAAATTATTTATGTCTACCTAAATGTTAAACTGGCAAAGGAGAGAAATAAACTGTTTGTATTAAAAATTGGTATCTATTATTTTAATATTTAAAATCTATCAACAAGGGAATTTTCCTTTCGCAAATCTTGTAGAAACCCTCCCTAATACCCAGATGACACGGTACAGGAAAAATAAGCAAGTAGCATACATTGCGGGGCCACAGAGCCAACAAGTTATAAATGATCGATCCAGCGTCATATTGTAATTTAACTCTCTCAAAATATTCTCTTAGCTTATAAAGCTTCATAATGTCTAGACATTTTTGAGGAAAGTCAACTGGACCGTATGTATTAGACTTTTTTGGGGAAGCAGGTGAGTACGGTAACACTTGTGGAATAGCAGGTATTTAATCTACACCTACCTACATGTAATATGTTCTGCCCTGCTAACATAAATCGTTACTACCTTGAGTTTTCTATGAAGATGCGCTCTTTTTAGCTAAAAGGGCAGTATTATGATCATTTTATAACACAACATAATAAGGCAATTTACGAAACGAAAGACATTGTTACAACATTGATGGCGTGGATATCCTATACCTAATATCTCTAAAGAAAATCGCATAAGCATGGACAAAGTAAGTATGATACGAGATATATTCTGAAAGAAAATGACTGTTTTTTTTTTCCTAATTTTCGATTTAAAATCAAACGTCTTACCTACACTGAGCTACAGTGTATTAGAATACTTTACTAGGTATCTTTAAAGTCCTTACACATAAACTAGTTGAAGCCCGCCACGTCATAGGTACGCAATAAAACAACGAATATCGGCGTAAAGTATCGTTTAAAAGTCGCTATGTGTTATCGAAGTCATAAATTCCCTTTGTCTAATAGATAAATACTTGTACACAACGCGGACATTCCAGCCCGTAATAAGGCCAAATAGGAACATCACCCAAAGTCTATCTTCGCTTGTAATAAAACCCAAGATCAACACCAGTTTGGGGCATAAAAATGCAGCGGCAAAACTAAACTAGGATATCTATGACATATTCAGTTTATGACAAATTTTATGGATAGTCCAGGGGTTTTACAGCCCTAAGCGCACTGCGGCCGTAAATGTGTTGATGTTTGGAATCTTACTGCCGGGATTTAGCCTGAGGCGGCCATCGCTTTCTTTACAACTGTAAGTCGTCAAGTTTTCAATCCGATCTACGTCATACCTTGGTCTGACAAGTTACAATGTACGATAGGCAACTTTTAAATAGCGTCATCCACAATTTGTTTTTCAGTCGTCGTCGTGTAAATTACGAATCACCCCAATCAATTTAAACTAGTATATTGTATTACATTGTAAGGCAGAGAAGTGAATGAGTTAGATATAGTAAATCGAGCGCCGAAATGTACCTTACAAAATGCAACTTACAATTTTTTTCTTACTAGTGTAAATTCGGAGTTATACGCCACTGGCGTGGAAGTGGGTGGTAGGACACAAGGTCCGTCCGGATCGCTACCACCATCTTAATCGCTAATCCTGCCACTAAGCAGCAGTGTTTGCACTGTTGTGTTCCGGTGTGGAAAGTAAGAGAGCAGGTGTAATTACGGGCACAAGAGGCATTTCATCTTAGCTCTCTAGGTTGGCAACGCATCTGCGAACCCTCCGGGGTTGTGGGTGTCTATGGGCAGTGGTGATCACTTACCATCAGGTGCATCTTTATGTGGCATCGAGTTCAAGGGTTATACCGCGACCTCTCGCATTAAGCTGTAATACATAACCGCAGGATAATTGCGTAACTATTTTGACACTCGTCATCGGATCGAAATGACTTTTGTACGACTATGGCGATTGCGAGCGAGTTAGTATCATCATCATAATAATGTCAGCCGAAAGACGTCCACTACTGGAGGCGACCTCCCCCAAGGCTCTCCACTCAGACCGGTCTTGTGCGTTCCGCATCCACCGCGGTCCCGCGATCATTACTAGGTCGTCGTTCCATCTTGTTGGAGGCCTACCGACAGCTCGTCTTAACTTAGTAACAGTATGTATTCTTTAAAAGTAACTCAAGATTGTATTTAGAGCATTTTTAAGCAGTGCAACGTGAGAACAATGTTCATGGAGGTTGAAATAAAGGAATGCTTATTCTAGCAGGTGGGTATGTCTAGTAAATATTATGGTCGAAGCTAAAACCGAAGTAAAAACGGACTTCAATATCCAATCGCTGATTTCCTTTTCCGTTACGTAGTAGGTAAGTACTCATGTATCTAATCTACATACTTCATAATAGCAACTTTATCGCAGAGTAGCGAGCGTCATGTTGCAATGAAAAACGATGGAATGAAATGATTCATCATCAGCCTATTTATGTCTTACTGTTGGGCACAGGCCTCCTCTCAGAATAAGAAGGCTTGGGCTATAACAGTTTCCACGCGGGCCCAGTGCGGTTTGGAAACTTCACACACACCATTGAATTGCTTCGCAGGAGTGTGCAGGTTTCCTCACGATGTTTTCCTTCACTGAAATGCTCATGATAAATTACAAATGTAATTTCGCAGATAAATTCCGAAAAACTCAGAGGTGCGAGCCGTGGTTTGACCCTCTGCTTGAGAGGCCATAGGTTAAACCACTAGGCTATCACGGAATGAAATGATTACAACTTATAAATAGTAGTCAGGGGCAATAAATATAGAATCAACGATCACAATTCTCTGTGGGCACAAAGGAATCAAGCACTAAAAGACGGGGGGCCCTTTTATTTACGAGCCTGCGATTCATGCTGTTACAAAGCCATCTTGAATTTCAGTTTTAGGCGTCTAGGGAGTGGTAGGTAATTTGTAGGAACCGAGTTTGGGTGGGAATGGTTGATTTTAAGGAGAATTTTAGTAGAACCTTGTACGTAATAAAAGAAAAATCGGAGCTCTCATAACCAAAAATTGTATAGATACACAAATGTATTTATGATTATGAGATAAAATGTTGTCATGATTTGTCCATTAGGCAACCCAATATTTCTACCCAAGCCCTGACACACTACAGATTATTTACGACTGTATTAATACCAACGTTTAATTGCTTGCTATACTCCGAAAGAGCAAAAGATTCTAGCCCGACTTTTCGTTTATTTTGAATGTAAATACTAACAGTAAACCCATTTAATCGGATAAGCGAGGCTAAACATAAGTAACGGCGAAATCGGGGTAGATACAATACTGGATGAGCTCACGGCTAACCCACTTTGCTCCTTCTGCGTTGTCTTTGGTCTTAATAAATGGCTGAACCGCCTAATGCTCGCTTTTTTATACATTCCTGAATACTTTGCACGATTTGCCTTTTAAATTTTAATAATCTGGAAAGGTTTTCAAACGTAAGCTTTGAAAAAGCACACCAAAATGTCTTATTTCCTGCCATTATTGTCGTGGGGAGGTTAATAATAGAAGTTAAATAGTTATTTAAAATTTAAGACCGGCGCAAGCACTAAAGCCAGTAACTAGGTATCATCATCATCAGCCTATTTACGTCCCACTGCGGGCACAGGCCTCCTCTCAGAATGAGAGGGCGAGGGGAGAGGGAAGTAGGTATAAACTGTGTTAACCCGTAATACAAAATTATAAATCTGCTACTTTAAGGATTTTTTTCATACAAAAAAATATGATTTTTGTTGATGATGTTTCGAAGAACTAAATGGTACTTACCTGCTTTGGAGTATTAAAATGTGACTACAGAAATAAAAGTACTCAGTACAAAACGTTTTACTAAGTAAATACTTAATAAAAACAACCAAAAGATTAATCGTATAGCCTCCTCCATTTTCGAATTCTTGAAAAAAAACCTAATAACGAATTTCTCGAAACCTCCTCTCATTTTAACCATTTCTTTTCAATCTTCTCATATGCTTGCTTGACGCACCCCAAAAAGTCACATGAATAAAACAATAATTGCACTTAACAGTCCACTAACGTACATATAATACCAAGTTCTTGCCCAGAATGGGCCATTACTGGCTCAAGTGTCATCCACGAGTCCATGAGATATCTCTATCAATATTACACCTACCCACTCATTGGCAAGACAATACACAAGACGGTCGTAAAAATAACTCATATCATTTGTTATATATCTTCATTTGTTGATGCATTGAGAGGTTATGGTCCAGATTTATCGGTTAGTTAAAAAGTTTCTAGATAGGAATAGTATAAAAGTGAATGATATGTTTGTAGCCAGAGTTTTACACAGTTGCCATTAAATGGGTGAATCAACTTTTCATTGCCACTCGTTGTCATGGAGATGTCCCCTGGGTGACTCGTCTGAAATAAGATTATCTAAGGCACCACTCCATCAAACGATAGGAGTTTCGACAGTTATATGCCAATTCCTTCATACTTCACCCCCTAAGAAATGCTAATCCTGGCTTTCGGGGGAGTGGGGTCTTAGAAAATCTTATTTTATACGTACCCAGGGCACATCTCCATGGCAATGAGTGGCGATGAAAAGTTGATTGACCCAAATTCACATAGGACCAACTTAGGTGATAATAATGTTTCACGATTATCCTTCGCCGGCGAACCCTTCTCCGACCAAGGTATGTGTCGCCTTGTGGTGATTCCGAGTATGACCCGCAAGCTCAATTTGAATTAAATAGGTAATAATAATTCTCTCCCAAAAATTAAAAACGGTGGCAGCTGTAGCCCAGTGGTTTGACCTGTTGCCTCTCAAGCATAAGGTCGTGGGCTCGAACATTTTAAATGTATCTTAAGCTTTGAGGAAACCTGCATACTCAGTTCATTGGTGTGTGTGACGTTCCCAGCCTAAGCCCAAAACGAAAACCAACCAACCAAACCAAAAGTTCTGAGAGGTGGCCTGTGCCCAGCAGTGGCCGCAGTGGGTCGTAAATAGGCTGTTGATCACGATGATATTTAATAATCTTTCAGGGCGCTTAGTACAACTATTCAGAAGAGTATACAGAATTAAGTATTTATTAATACAATGGCTGGGTTTAGTGTTCCGTACTCGTACAATCAAGTTGTTCGAGCCTAGAGAAACTACGAAAAGGTCTTTCACCCATATCATGATAGAGATGGCTATCCTGAGTATGTTATGGGATTGCACTAGTTCCATTTTGTTTTTAAAATAAAAAGTTATGCAATTATAAATAAATACTTCACACATTATAAGTACTATAAGATGGGTTCAGAAGCCGAAGACATAACAAACCTGTCGCGAATTTGATTGTTTTTTTTTAATCATAGACAAACATACCGAGCTGAAGTTTCGTACCGTAGGCCTATTTAAATTGTTGGTTTGGTTTTTGAAGATGCTCCAAATTTGAAACTCATAACGATATCGAGTTCGCTGTCGTAATGACATTTTACGTTAAGTACTAAAATTTTCATAGTAAAACCGACTGTCGTAATGTTGGTCATTACCTATGGTATCTGAGCGCATTGTAGAAAAAAAAAGTGTGTAGATAAACTTTCATCATCAGCAATGAACAATCGTTAGTCGTTATCTTGTTTCTATAATGTGCAAATGGGTCAATGAGCTTATAGCTGCCACTCGTTGCCACGGAGACGTCCCCTGGGTAACTCATGAAAAATACGATTTTCAAAGAACTCACACCCTTGAAAGTCAGGATTTGCATGCTTAGGGGATGAAGCATGAAGGAATTGGGATTATAACTGAGTATCAATTAAAAGTTGATTGACCCAAATACATCCCCCTAACATCCACTTACGCCGAACCTACTTATAACTTGATCAACATTCAATCACTTCTTTTGAGGTCTATCCAAATATGTAGTTCCTTGTTGCGAAAGCATTATAAACTTTATCCCACGCCGTAACAGCGGGGATTAACTTGAATGCGCCCACAGGCACTTACCCGGGGGTCATAAAGGACATATTCTCCTCAATTTTCAGGTTTCTGAAGTTAGCGGTTTAATAGATAAGCGGTTGACAGGGGCAGCGTTCGCATGTTAATGTACACACAATACCTATTATGTATACAGTGCCGTACATTACTTGCCATTACCTCGATATCAATAATGCGTGTTCACTGTGTTGCCAAAAAATACATTTGAATAGGTACTTACTATGCTTTATAAAAATCTGAAATTTTAATTTTCGAGTCAGACTTGCTCTTGACCGCTTTTTAAAAGCAGTCATGGTTATAAATGGTAAAGGACGAAACATAAACGTGAACACAAATTATGATAGCCATTCCGCTGTTTACTTTACGAGCGATCGCGAGTATAATTTTTAATACTTGCCAAAACTAACTCAGCGGTTTTCCTCACGAGCTTAATAACTGATGGAGAATTTCTTAAAAGTTTTCGCATTTCCATTAAGATTTCCAATTTGCTGATATCTTAAAATTGCTAGCGACCAACGCGATGAGTCTTAAAATTATGATGCAATTATGGCGCTAAATAACTTTAAAAACTTAATGGTTACACACTGGCAAATAGATAGATAACGCCTAGTGCAGATAGAAAACTTTACTCGGCACCATTAAATTACTTCGCAGAAGTGCGTATGTTACCTTACAATGTTACCTTTCATCGAAAAGCTCATGATACGAGTAAAGTACAAATATAATTTCATCAATTCCGAAAAAACTCAAGAGGTGCAACCCACAAGGGCTCGAACCCACAACCCTCTGCTGGCTAGGTCAAGGTGAACCTCAAACTTTATTACCCAGGTGAAACCATTAGGCTGCGCCATTTCTAACCCATTCCAACCATTCAATCCACCCATTTCAATCATTCTAACGGAATATATCTATGAAGGCTCTGTGAGCTGTAGAACTCGCCAGCTTAATTTTGAACATTTTCCCTTTTTTTTTTTAAATTGCAAAAAAAGGGGCTGCAAAAAATACTGATCACAATTTTTTAAAACATTTTTCTTTAAACAATTGGTTAAGAAATGCGACCTGTACAGACGGCGGGCGGACAGACATTACGAAATAATTTAACTCTAGATTCTAGTGACTCTAGAGAGTCTAGATAGAAAAAAATCAGTTAAAACTACTTTTTTCTTTTTTCTAATTAATCGATCTTCCTCACCTGACACAGTCCTTAGAACCCGCTTTAAATACGAGGATATGTCGCAATTTATCAAATTAAGTGTCATCTCCATTGAAATTATAAATTCAGATATGTACGTTCGACGCAAAGAAGTTAGCAATTGAATTAAAACATAATAATGCCATTATCCGAGCCACCTTTTATCCCGAAACACAATGAGATATTCAAAGGTCTATTATGGAGTAAGTTAAAAATGATCCATTTATTTGCCCAAGTCCTTAATTTTGACAAATTTGCCATCGTAATTGCCCTCCTGGCTTTTTGTGTCGCAGACATAATAATTTGTCATACTTTACCTCAATTTTTATGTTCTTTATACGGTTATATTTAGTAAGAAATTATTATTAATGGTGTCGTGAGCCGGATCAAGATCCGGCTGAATTTTTTTAAGAGCTATTAAAAAAATTGTTTGTATTGTGATGATGTCAGAGGTTCCTTATTCAATTAAATTGACCTAAAAATTCTGTGCTGGTACCTACGCAGTCTATTCCTTGTTCAATTGGGACGAGTTGCAAAATCATTTTGTAAATTTACGTTTGTACTTTGTACCCTAGAGACTATACATTTCTAAGCCATTTAGATTAAGTATTATATTATAGTATTAATTCTGGGACCCTATACATCCCTTTGTAATTTAAATTTTCACAGATATTTGACCTGGAAACCCTATACATCTCCTGCTCAATTAAAACGTGCCAGTAAAGTAAAGTGTTCTGGTTTTGCTGTTCTAATAATTACTTTTTACACTTGTTTCTAAAATGCGGTATTTTATTTCTGTCTTAATCTTTTAATGACAGAGTGAGGTTTCTTTGTGTAATTTGTCTGTGGTTACGTATTGTAAGAGTTAATGTAACTTGTTTTTAGAAAAAAATACTTTGTGCCAAGTTTCTTGCGGCGCATTCTTCTTGGCAGTCATGGTCTTTCCGAAAGCGCTGGTAGACTAAAAAAAAAATGACGTGTAAAAGAGCATTCAACTGCCTATTTGCTGAATAAAATTTTGAATTTTGAATTTTGAATTTTTGAATTTTAAAGCAACACATTTAATTTTGACAACTGAATATAGACATCTTAAAGACAAATATAAATGTAAAGTGAAATTCGAGCAATTAAACACAGCCGTGGTGGTAAAACGAATATAGTGGACAATACAATATTACAGGAAGTGGACGAGAGTTATTTATTGTTGGTGCTGCCAACACTACTTATCGAGGTTTGTTTTTTGTATGAGTAATACAAATGCTTACTTAAGGTGTTGCCAATGCAAAACATGATAAGATCAAACTTTAATACCGTATGCCGGATAAACCACTTCCCCTTTAAAACTCTTCTGATGAATGCCCATAGCCAAGAAAAAGACACTCCACAAGATTTACCTGTCAAAAAATCTTGACAGCCGTGACAGTATTCATCGCCTTTGTTTATGTGTTGGGATATAACGATGTAATGTATTATGTGAGGGATGAACCGGCCGCAGTGAATGTCTGCGACGTGATCCGCCTGCTTATTGGATATAATCCTGGGCCTATAACCCCTCAGCTATTTCTATGAATGTGACGAAATATGTTTTCATATAAGTTTATTTATAGTTTTGGTAACAGATTTGGATGCGAGACACGAGATGATATACGTTAGAATACCTGTCGCGTAGCCGTGTATCTTACATCTGTCCCTCTTATTGGTTTGAGGTTGACAGTTAACTAACAATTCATTTCGTATTTTTATGTAGGTAGTAACATCATACACGTTTCGTGGTTTCAGGTTCTTTAAATACCTCAAATATAGTTTTGATGTCTCAAAGAATTAATTTCTAAGATTTTATTTACTTGCAACGTTTGTTAGCTAACAACACAGCGTGTAGTGTTAGTTAGCTGGATTTAGCGAAAAATATTACTATTATAAAAGTTATAATTTTAACAAAAAAAATAACTAAGCTATAGTAGTAATAAAGTGAGTCGAATGCCACATAAATAAAAAAAATGAGACTATGACTTTCTCAAAATGAAAATGAATACCATACCTACACCAAAGAAACATTTCAATGCCCATTTTTAGGATTCCGTACCTCAAAAGGAAAAAACGGAACCCTTATAGGATAATTTTGTTGTCGTCTGGCTGTCTATCTGTCTGTCTGTCTGTCAAGACCCTTTTTCTCTGGAACGCGTGGAGGCAGCATGCTGAAATAAATATCATATACTCAAGCTTGCGGTCCCTTGAAGCTGTGAAAGAATCAACCTTCTAAGTCAACGCAATCAAAAGATACAGTCATTAAAAAGGCTATTTCCATACAAATTGCCGAAATCCGAAAACCTAAAGGGTACTTCCAGTTGTCCTAGAAACTTGAAATTTGGTATGAAGGTAGCTCCTATAGCACAATCACTCAGAAAATTCTCAAAATCTTAAATTTTTATGTCTGTCTGTAGACTTCACAGACCAATATAAGTTGACCCCACACTGCGTACATTTTGCTTAGGAGCAGGGCTCTGCTAAAACTGGACCCCTTAAAACACTGAGGAAAAGCGTTAAAAAAATCTTTCTACGAAACCCTCGTGCGCGAGTCCGACTCACACTTGGCCGGTTTTTTTTAGAAACGGTAACCGTTTATTAATTTTATAAAAAAAATACGAACCTGCTACACCATTAACATTTTAATTAAGAAGCACGTTACAACGGACACGGTTTCATTAAAGGACTTACTGAAATTAAGCTATTGATCAAAGTTATTAAAAAAGTTGCATTAATTTTATCGCCCATTATTAACGTAATGGTGTGATGAAGAGGACACATCACCAACTTTCCCCGTGGCCTGTAAAATGAGCTGAAATTTTAGTTTTCACTCGCAAAGCATTTACGACAAGAGACGGTTAACACGTGCTTTGCCCTCTGCCAAAAGATTTGTTAGGCAACTAATTGGTAAGTGGAAATGATTGGTTGTGTGCGTGTTTCGCCTTGTGTTATAGATTTGTTTTATATGAGTTTGCAGGAGCATGTCAATTTACCTGTTTATTTACCCATAAAACGTGAATGGATAAACCGACTTGGATGAGGTTTCTTTTTAATCGAAAGCAAGACGGTTTAAGCTAAGTTTCAGCCAAATCAGTTCAGACGTTTTTCAGATATTGGACTTGGAAATAAAAATGTTGAGGGTTTTTCAACTTTTGTAACATGGTATGACTGGAGACGTGCGCTCCCACGAAAAGTGGCAGAAAAAACTGTGAATTGATAAATTAAAGGCAACTCCAGTCATTGTACTTTGTGTTTCCACTACAGCGAAAGCGCGGACGAAATATTTACAACTTGAATAATTTAGTTACATTTCCTGCTCCGACTTTGCGGGCAAGATTACATTTGGAAACAATCATTTTATGTCCATTGTTATATGTAAACATAAGTACGTTGCTTCATAACATACCTATTAATCAGGGTTCGTTTTAATGAACCGCGAACTAGTAAGAAGTACGTCTCACTGAACAGCCATGTAAGGTTTTTACTTTGAAAAAAAAAAACTCCCATACGGTCATTGCCTCTGCCGGTTGACATGGCTGGTTGATATGGGGGAATGATTTTTCTATTTAAATAAAAACTTCACATGGGTGGTCACTTAGACTTACCTACATACTCAACACCTGACTGTAGTCTTGACGGTTCATTAAAACGCACCCTGTATGTGTATATATAGGAATGCGTGGATAATTTAGTATGTAAGTTCATACCTAGTATGCATGGCTTAAGGATAAAGGTATACTTGAAACACATTGGCAACGAGAGATGCTGAACGAAATATAACGTTCTCCGAATTTGTCATAGGTATTCGAAATAATGAGCTCAAATCAAATATCATTAAAAGAAAAGATGGCATTTGTTTCTCTTAGTCTGGCAGAGAAAGATTTACTCATTAGTCTTTGGTCTCTGTTACAGTAAATTCAGCTCTATAACTTGCAATTAGTAACCAAATGGAAGACGATTTTGCAAGTATACATTTTCTTTGATAGATTATTCTCATCAAACTAGATTATCATGATCCGACAATATGAACCAGCAACTCAGCGATTAAAAAGCTGCGTGACCAAAGTCCTTTGATCGTCTTACTTGGTTCTTCATTTTGTCTTCGAAGTCATAATATTCCCCTTACGAATACATTCTCACCAAAGTTCGTTTTGAACCCCGACGCAAAAAGAGAGTGGTATTACAATATAAGTTTGATATCTGCACCTTTCTGTGTGTCTGTTTCTATCATTGTAGCTCCTAAGCGGAGATTAAAGTGGGCCACCACATATACTTTTATACAACCCTTGTAAGAAAAAAAGAAAAAAAATATATTCAACGTACACAATTAACAAGTATAATAAAACAATTAAAAGAAGTGAACAAAGACGTTGAACAGGATCCCTCTCAGCTCTGTGCAGTCAAATAAGCACCACTGGTTACCACTATACTCGTTTACGTGTATAGTGGTAACCATAGTGAAAAACTAATAATAAAGACCAAGTGCGGCTAGTTCCAGGAACCCGTGCAGTTAGGAGATGTTGATACCCGCCTCTTCAGTCCCTTCGAGACCATGGTTGCAACGTCGCGTCCGAAAGGTAGAGGTATTAATTTTTTTTTACGCGATTAAGTCCCGAGTGTTATGATAATGTCATGATACAGAGTTAACAAAATAATTGAGAAGACATTATCTCTTACGAGGTATAACAGTACACATTTTTTTATAACAATCGGTTATCTAGCGAATAGCAGTCAAGCTTTTGATGCCAAGTGTTGTTATGTGGGTTGAAAATGTTATTGCCTTGGCCACCCGCCATACTGCATCTCGGTGACTTGGCGTACGCTATCTTTATACGGAGTTTGCAGTAAATTGTTATTTTTAATCTGCATGTAACTTGGTAAGCGACGAATACTGAATGAGGCGATAGGTACTCGTAGCAAAGGTTAAGTAGAGTACTATCCGTTTTGTCTTGTGCTTGGGTATCTTTTCGTATTTTATCTCCTATTTTTCCAAGTTAGTAAGTATAGTTAATGTGAGAAAAGCTTTCCGCTGTCAAAATGTTTATGACATTGTCATGAGATTGATTTTTGCCTAGCCCGTAGGAAAGGTTTTTCTACGATGTCTATGGTGTAATGGTACGGCACGTAACACGGAAAGTCAAGGATACGGGTTCGATTCCCGAGGCTATTCATATTTTCTTGTTTTTCATCATGTTATTTTACCGAGTATTTAAAATATAATAATACGTTCAATACCATTAGATAATTATTATTGTTAAAATCGTGTTATATTTAAGCGCGTTTTCTGGGTTTCTTATTTTAATGAGGTATATTTAAGTACCTATTCCGTCCATAGAGTCGCATTCTAATTTCATAGTAGCTTTACGTTCCGGAAAGAGTAAATTCAATTGCTTTACATTACTTACATTACACTTTTAAATCTCAATTATTTTTGTATGAATCTAGAAATACTTATTGTGACCATGATAATTGTATTATAGACGAGACACACTCACAGGGAAAATACATACGAGCTCTATGCTCTGTTATTGATTTCAAACAGAGTTGACTTTGATTTATTGCAATGTCAATATTATGTTCACTGAACATAGCTTTAGTACATTATGGGAGTCAATGAACAAAGCATTGTGTGTGTTTATGACAGGGGTATTTTTTATAACGTACTTGTTTACGTAAAAGCTGGCCATAAAATGTATTACGAAAGGACCGTAATGATTCCACGTAAGTTCATTATTTTGATATTTTTATTTGTAAATGCGTTCTTGTGCACTTTATGAATCTTCCGATTATTTTTATCTCGTATCTATAATAAGTATACAACTATTACTATAAAGGTGAAACATTTTATAGATTGTATACTTGCGGCTTACGGTTCGTCTCCTTTGTATAAAGAATTATCACGGCAGAGTCTATCTTTGATAATGTTTCAGTTTTGGTTTAGTATTTTTTTTTTCGATTTGTATACGTAACCTTTGAAGTTTGCTTGGAAATACCTATTTAATTAGGCATGTTTCCATATCCACAGAAAAAAAAAATCTGACCGTCAAAAATTAAACCGATTGTGAAATTTTCCTATCGGTTCTTTAACGTCACATTTCTACTATAGAAGGAATGGTAAACTTTTGATTACGATACCTTCGACAGGCGACACCGTTATAAATATAAGTAACAAAATGTTAATAATTACTTATACCCACTCAGTACATTTAACTTAAAGTTCAACTTGAAATTCAACCTAACCTACCGCCGTAATGGTAGAACGCAGACTACTCATTTGACCTAAAATGTAATTCTAGCAGGCGTGAAAATCACATTTACGGTCCGGGGATGATTTTAACTTGTAGTTTGGAAGCGTGTGTGAAATGAGAGAGCAAGCCTGTATTTGTGCCCTGGCTGCACTGCACTCTGTTCGCTAAGCATACACAACATAGTTTTCGTATTAACAGAGAGTCCGTGTTGTCAAAAGGCGTTGAATTTACGTTACTGCATACTCTTGAAGTGGAACTCTGCATTGAAGGGAAGGGGCGGTAGAGAAGACTTTTATACGTAGGTATAAAAAAAACTCACTGAAACACAGATATCGTTTCGATTTAAAAAGATAACATTGCCCGGAAATCGAATCAGGGACCTTGACATTATTTATCTGTTATCTTTATCTTTTTCTGGTTTCCTGTGTATTATTTCAGTAAGTATTTAGAAATTTGATTACAACGAGAAAACCGTAAAAATAAAAGAACATTGAAAAAAAAATTCAAAGGGTTTTTCCAAATTTTCGCTTTATGTAAATTGTAACACCTAAGTATACTTTGTGACCAGTATCTAGCAAATAAACCATTTAGTTTAATTTAATTTAATTTCCAATGCTAAATAATCGATTGTTTCAGATTAACAGAGATTTGAACGTGGTCCCATTTAAATTACTTGCTCAAGGAAATTGTTACTTTTGAGACAGATTAAGATTAAGAAACCATAATGGTTTTTTTTATTATTAGAATCCTTTCAAAATAATTTAGAACTAACGATACAACAGGCAAACTAGACCGCTGTTATCCAATTATTGCATCATCAACGGTTTGTTCAAACTTTATTACATTTGCGGCATCATTTTAAGCATAATATAAGCTTAATAGTTGTTAGCATAGGTATTCAATTAATAGGTTTTAAAAGTGCAGTAGACAACCAAAATTATCTCTTTACACATAATTATAATATATATAGCTCGATACCCACTCACTGACTCACTGACATGCTGTTTTGAAGAACCTACGAGGGGTGGGGTGGAACTGTATACGTCGTCATATCCAAAATGCCGCCACGACCCCAGGAAAAATACGAAATCGACCTGAATGTGGAAAGTGACCTGACTCAAGTAGCGGTTCTCTGCAACGGCTCGACCTACCGAGTTTGCCCGAAACTAAAGTCGCTCGGAACAGCCAGCCAATGGGTGAGCCGGTCAAAATGTTTTCAAAATGGCGAAAACAAGATGGCCGCCATACAAAATTGAAACGCGATTATCTCGCAAACCAATAGAGATTGATGACAGGTGCTCGACCAAATGTCATTCAGGGTGGGAGGGGTAATCTATCGGGATAAATTTTTTTTCAAGATGGCGGATTCAAAATGGCGGCCATTTTCTTTTTTGCTCTGATTCGATTGAAATTTTGCATCCAGGGCTCTTGAGAGCCACTGAATCAAACGCCGTAATTGGTTTTTCGATTTTGCGATTTTCCAAGATGGCCGCCATACGATGGAAAATCTGGCCCACTGACATGCTGTTTTGAAGAACCCATGAAGGGTGGGGTTTAATTCTCTACAACATCGCATCAGAAATGCCGCCTCGACCACTAAAAAAGTATGGAATTGACCTGAATGTGGAAATTGACCTGACACATGGGTAGTTCTCCGCGACGACTTGACCTACCGCGTTTGCCCGAAACTAAAGTCGCTCAGAACAGCCAGCCAATGGGTATGCCGGTCAAAGTTTTTCAAAATGGCGAAAACAAGATGGCCGCCATACAAAATTGAAAAGCGAATATCTCAGAGGCCAGTCTAGATAGATATAAGGTGCTTGAACTAATGTTGTTCAAATTAGAAAGGGCAATCGAATGAAGCAATTTTTTTTCCAAGATGGCGGATTCAAAATGGCGGCAAAATATATTTTTTGTTTGATTCGATTGAAATTTTGCATCCAGGGCTCTTAAAGGCCACAATATTTAACGCCATAATTATTTTTTCGATTTCTCAATTTTCCAAGATGGCCGCCATACAATGTAATGTCTGACTCACTGACTTACTGTTGTTTTGTAGCAGCCTTTAGAGGTTGGGTTCGACTCTATACACCACCACATCAGAAATGCCGCCACGACCAAAAAAAAATACTAAATTGACCTGAACTTGGAAACTGACCCGACACATGGGGTAGCTCTATGTATCGACTTGACCTACCGAGTTTGCCCGCAACTAAAGTCGCTCAGAACAGCGAACCAATGGGTGAGCCGGTCAAAGTTTTTTCAAAATGGCGAAAACAAGATGGCCGCCATACAAAATTGAAAAGCGAATATCTCAGAGGCCAGTCTAGATAGATACAAGGTGCTTGAACTAATGTTGTTCAAAATAGAAAGGGTAATCTAATGAAGCAAATTTTTTTTTTCCAAGATGGCGGATTCAAAATGGCGGCGAAATTTTTTTTGATTGATTCGATTAAAATTTTGCATCCAGGGCTCTTAAAGGGTACAATATTCAACGCCATAATATTTTTTTCGAATTCTCAATTTTCCAAGATGGCGGCCATACAATGTTATGTCTGACCTTAGAGGTTGGGTTCGACTCTATACACCATCACATCAGAAATGCCGCCACGACCAACAAAAAAATATGAAATCGACCTGAACTTGGACACTGACCCAACACATGGGGTAGCTCTCTGTAACGGCTTGACCTACCGAGTTTGCCCGGAACTAAAGCCGCTCAGAACAGCCAACCAATGAGTGAGCCGGTCAAAGTTGTTTCAACATGGCGAAAACAAGATGGCCGCCATACAAAATTGATTGTTGGTTAGTTTGGTAGTTTGATAAGTTGATAGTTGGTTAGTTTGATTGTTTGATACTTGGTTAGTTGGTTAGTTTGGTAGTTTGATAGTTGGTTAGTTGGTTAGTTTGGTAGTTTGATAGTTTGTTAGTTGGTTAGTTTGTTATTTGGTTAGTTTGTTGGTTGGTTGGTTAGTTGGTTGGTTGGTTGATTGGCTGGTTAGTTATTTGGTTAGTTGGTTTGTTGGTTGGTTGGTTGGTTAGTTTGTTGGTTGGTTAGTTGGTTAGTTTGATACTTGGTTAATTGGTTAGTTTGGTAGTTTGATAGTTTGATAGTTTGATAGTTGGTTAGTTTGATAGTTTGATACTTGGTTAGTTTGGTAGTTTGATAGTTGGTTAGTTGGTTAGTTTGGTAGTTTGATAGTTTGATACTTGGTTAGTTTGTTAGTTGGTTGGTTGATTGGTTGGTTAGTTGGTTAGTTGGTTAGTTTGTTGGTTGGTTGGTTGGTTGGTTGGTTGGTTAATTGGTTGGTTTATTGGTTGGTTGATTAGTTGGTTTGTTGGTTGGTTGGTTGGTTGGTTGGTTAGTTGGTTAGTTGATTAGTTGGATAGTTTGTTAGTTTGTTAGTTTGTTGGTTAGTTAGTTGGTTAAATTGATAGTTGGTTAGTTTGATAGTTTGATAGTTTGATAGTTTGATAGTTGGTTAGTTGGTTAGTTTGGTAGTTTGACAGTTTGATACTTGGTTAGTTGGTTAGTTTGATAGTTGGTTAGTTTGATAGTTTGATACTTGGTTAGTTGGTTAGTTTGGTAGTTTGATAGTTAGTTGGTGGTTGATAGTTTGAAACTTGGTTAGTTTGGTAGTTTGATAGTTTGATAGTTTGTTAGTTTGATAGTTTGATACTTGGTTAGTTGGTTAGTTGGTTGGTTGGTTGATTGGTTGGATAGTTGGTTAGTTGGTTAGTTTGTTGGTTGGTTGGTTGGTTGGTTGGTTGGTTGGTTGTTTGGTTGATTAGTTAATTGGTTAGTTGGTTTGTTGGTTGGTTGGTTGCTTAGTTTGATAGTTTGGTAGTTTGATAGTTTAATAGTTGGTTAGTTGGTTAGTTTGGTAGTTTGATAGTTTGATACTTGGTTAGTTGGTTAGTTTGATAGTTTGATAGTTGGTTAGTTGGTTAGTTTGGTAGTTTGATACTTAGTTAGTTGGTTAATTTGATAGTTTGATAGTTGGTTAGTTTGGTAGTTTGATAGTTTGATACTTGGTTAGTTGGTTAGTTTGGTAGTTTGATAGTTTTATACTTGGTTAGTTGTTTCGTTTGGTAGTTTGATAGTTTGATAGTTGGTTAGTTTGATAGTTTGATACTTGGTTAGTTGGTTAGTTTGGTAGTTTGATAGTTGGTTAGTTGGTTAGTTTGGTAGTTTGATAGTTGGTTAGTTGGTTAGTTTGGTAGTTTGATAGTTTGATACTTGGTTAAATGGTTAGTTTGGTAGTTTGATACTTGGTTAGTTGGTTAGTTTGGTAGTTTGATAGTTGGTTAGTTCGGTAGTTTGATAGTTGGTTATTTGGTTAGTTTGTTAGTTGGTTGGTTGATTGGTTGTTTGATTAGTTGGTTAGTCTGTTGGTTGGTTAGTTGGTTGGTTGGTTGGTTGGTTGATTGGTTCTTTGGTTATTTGGTTAGTTGGTTTGTTGGTTGGTCGGTTGGTTAGTTGGTTAGTTTGTTAGTTTGTTGGTTGTTTAGTTGGTTAGTTGGTTAGTTTGGTAGTTTGATAGTTTGATACTTGGTTAGTTGGTTAGTTGGTCAGTTTGGTAGTTTGATAGTTGGTTAGTTTGGTAGTTTGATAGTTGGTTAGTTGGTTAGTTTAGTAGTTTGATAGTTTGATACTTGGTTAGTTGGTTAGTTTGGTAGTTTGATAGTTGGTTAGTTGGTTAGTTTGGTAGTTTGATAGTTTGATACTTGGTTAGTTGGTTAGTCTGGTAGTTTGATACTTGGTTAGTTGGTTAGTTTGGTAGTTTGATACTTGGTTAGTTGGTTAGTTTGGTAGTTTGATAGTTTGATACTTGGTTAGTTGGTTAGTTTGGTAGTTTGATACTTGGTTAGTTGGTTAGTTTGGTAGTTTGATACTTGGTTAGTTGGTTAGTTTGGTAGTTTGATAGTTGGTTAGTTGGTTAGTTTGGTAGTTTGATAGTTTGATACTTGGTTAGTTGGTTAGTTTGATAGTTTGATACTTGGTTAGTTGGTTAGTTTGGTAGTTTGATAGTTGGTTAACTTGGTAGTTTGATAGTTTGATACTTGGTTAGTTTGTTAGTTGGTTGGTTGATTGGTTGGTTAGTTGGTTAGTTTGTTGGTTGGTTGGTTGGTTGGTTGGTTGGTTGATTGGTTGGTTGGTTAGTTGGTTTGTTGGTTGGTTGGTTGGTTAGTTGGTTAGTTGATTAGTTGGTTAGTTTGTTAGTTTGTTAGTTTGTTGATTAGTTAGTTGGTTAGTTTGATAGTTGGTTAGTTTGGTAGTTTGATAGTTTGATAGTTGGTTGGTTGGTTAGTTTGGTAGTTTGATAGTTTGAGACTTGGTTAGTTGGTTAGTTTGATAGTTGGTTAGTTTGATAGCTTGATACTTGGTTAGTTGGTTAGTTTGGTAGTTTGATACTTAGTTAGTTGGTTAATTTGATAGTTTGATAGTTGGTTAGTTTGGTAGTTTGATAGTTTGATACTTGGTTAGTTGGTTAGTTTGGTAGTTTGATACTTGGTTAGTTGGTTAGTTTGGTAGTTTGATAGTTGGTTAGTTGGTTAGTTTGGTAGTTTGATAGTTGGTTAGTTGGTTAGTTTGGTAGTTTGATAGTTTTATACTTGGTTAGTTGTTTCGTTTGGTAGTTTGATAGTTTGATAGTTGGTTAGTTTGATAGTTTGATACTTGGTTAGTTGGTTAGTTTGGTAGTTTGATAGTTGGTTAGTTGGTTAGTTTGGTAGTTTGATAGTTGGTTAGTTGGTTAGTTTGGTAGTTTGATAGTTTGATACTTGGTTAAATGGTTAGTTTGGTAGTTTGATACTTGGTTAGTTGGTTAGTTTGGTAGTTTGATAGTTGGTTAGTTCGGTAGTTTGATAGTTGGTTATTTGGTTAGTTTGTTAGTTGGTTGGTTGATTGGTTGTTTGATTAGTTGGTTAGTTTGTTGGTTGGTTAGTTGGTTGGTTGGTTGGTTGGTTGATTGGTTCTTTGGTTATTTGGTTAGTTGGTTTGTTGGTTGGTCGGTTGGTTAGTTGGTTAGTTTGTTAGTTTGTTGGTTGTTTAGTTGGTTAGTTGGTTAGTTTGATAGTTTGATAGTTTGATACTTGGTTAGTTGGTTAGTTGGTCAGTTTGGTAGTTTGATAGTTGGTTAGTTGGTTAGTTTGGTAGTTTGATAGTTGGTTAGTTGGTTAGTTTAGTAGTTTGATAGTTTTATACTTGGTTAGTTGTTTCGTTTGGTAGTTTGATAGTTTGATAGTTGGTTAGTTTGATAGTTTGATACTTGGTTAGTTGGTTAGTTTGGTAGTTTGATAGTTGGTTAGTTGGTTAGTTTGTTGGTTGGTTGGTTGGTTGGTTGGTTGGTTAATTGGTTGGTTTATTGGTTGGTTGATTAGTTGGTTTGTTGGTTGGTTGGTTGGTTGGTTGGTTAGTTGGTTAGTTGATTAGTTGGATAGTTTGTTAGTTTGTTAGTTTGTTGGTTAGTTAGTTGGTTAAATTGATAGTTGGTTAGTTTGATAGTTTGATAGTTTGATAGTTTGATAGTTGGTTAGTTGGTTAGTTTGGTAGTTTGACAGTTTGATACTTGGTTAGTTGGTTAGTTTGATAGTTGGTTAGTTTGATAGTTTGATACTTGGTTAGTTGGTTAGTTTGGTAGTTTGATAGTTAGTTGGTGGTTGATAGTTTGAAACTTGGTTAGTTTGGTAGTTTGATAGTTTGATAGTTTGTTAGTTTGATAGTTTGATACTTGGTTAGTTGGTTAGTTGGTTGGTTGGTTGATTGGTTGGATAGTTGGTTAGTTGGTTAGTTTGTTGGTTGGTTGGTTGGTTGGTTGGTTGGTTGGTTGTTTGGTTGATTAGTTAATTGGTTAGTTGGTTTGTTGGTTGGTTGGTTGCTTAGTTTGATAGTTTGGTAGTTTGATAGTTTAATAGTTGGTTAGTTGGTTAGTTTGGTAGTTTGATAGTTTGATACTTGGTTAGTTGGTTAGTTTGATAGTTTGATAGTTGGTTAGTTGGTTAGTTTGGTAGTTTGATACTTAGTTAGTTGGTTAATTTGATAGTTTGATAGTTGGTTAGTTTGGTAGTTTGATAGTTTGATACTTGGTTAGTTGGTTAGTTTGGTAGTTTGATAGTTTTATACTTGGTTAGTTGTTTCGTTTGGTAGTTTGATAGTTTGATAGTTGGTTAGTTTGATAGTTTGATACTTGGTTAGTTGGTTAGTTTGGTAGTTTGATAGTTGGTTAGTTGGTTAGTTTGGTAGTTTGATAGTTGGTTAGTTGGTTAGTTGGTTAGTTGGTTAGTTTGATAGTTTGATAGTTGGTTAGTTGGTTAGTTTGGTAGTTTGATACTTAGTTAGTTGGTTAATTTGATAGTTTGATAGTTGGTTAGTTTGGTAGTTTGATAGTTTGATACTTGGTTAGTTGGTTAGTTTGGTAGTTTGATAGTTTTATACTTGGTTAGTTGTTTCGTTTGGTAGTTTGATAGTTTGATAGTTGGTTAGTTTGATAGT
>OY829518.1:9065536-9095536 GCA_963691665.1 Clepsis dumicolana
TAGTTTGATAGTTGGTTAGTTGGTTAGTTTGGTAGTTTAATAGTTTGATACTTGGTTAGTTTGGTAGTTTTAAAGTTTGACAGTTGGTTGGTTTGTTTGTTGGTTAGTTGGTTGGTTGGTTAGTTTGTTTGTTGGTTAGTTGGACAGTTGGTTAGTTGCTTAGTTTGTTAGTTTGATAATTGGTTAGGATATTAAAAAAAACATGGTGGCAGAGAACCCTCCGCGGGCCCCTCGGGGCCCGCGGCCCCCACCCAAAATACTAGTTACTATATATATAGCTCGACACCCACTGACTCACTCACTCACTCACTCACTCACTGACATGCTGTTTTGAAGAACCCAAGAGGGGTGGGGTGGAACTGTATACGTCGTCGTATCCAAAATGCCGCCCCGACCCCAGGAAAAATACGAAATTGACCTGAACGTGGAAAGTGACCTGACTTAGGTAGCGGCTCTCTGCAACGGCTCGACCTACCGAGTTTGCCCAAAACTAGAGTCGCTCAGAACAGCCAGCCAATGGGTGAGCCTGTCAAAATCTTTTCAAAATGGCGAAAACAAGATGGCCGCCATACAAAATTGAAACGCGATTATCTCGCAAACCAGTCGAGATTGATGACAGGTGCTCGACCAAATGTCATTCAGGGTGGAAGGGGTAATCGATCGGGATATTTTTTTTTCCAAGATGGCGGATTCAAAATGGCGGCCATTTTTTTTTTTACTCTGATCCGATTGAAATTTTGTATCCAGGGCTCTTGAGGGCCACTGAATCAAACGCCGTAATTGGTTTATCGATTTTGCGATTTTCCAAGATGGCCGCCATACGATGGAAAATCTGGCTCACTGACATGCTGTTTTGAAGAACCCATGAAGGGTGGGGTACAACTCTTTACAACATTGCATCAGAAATGCCGCCTCGACCACTAAAAAAGTATGAAATTGACCTGAATGTGGAAATTGACCTGACACATGGGTAGTTCTCCGCGACGACTTGACCTACCGAGTTTGCCCGGAACTAAAGTCGCTCAGAACAGCCAGCCAATGGGTAAGCCGGTCAAAGTTTTTCAAAATGGCAAAAACAAGATGGCCGCCATACAAAATTGAAAAGCGAATATCTCAGAGGCCAGTCTAGATAGATATAAGGTGCTTAAACTGATGTTGTTCAAATTAAGAGGAGTAATCTAATGAAGCAATTTTTTTTTCCAAGATGGCGGATTCAAAATGGCGGCGAAATTTTTTTTTGTTCGATTCGATTGAAATTTTGCATCCAGGGCTTTTCAAGGCCACAATATTCAACGCCATAATTTATTTTTCGATTTCTCAATTTTCCAAGATGGCCGCCATACAATGTTATGTCTGACTCACTGTCTTACCGTTGTTTTGCAGCAGCCTTTAGAGGTTGGGTTCAACTCTATACACCATCACATCAGAAATGCCGCCACGACCAACAAAAAAATACTAAACTGACCTGAACTTGGAAACTGACCCGACACATGGGGTAGCTCTATGTATCGACTTGACCTACCGAGTTTGCCCGGAACTAAAGTCGCTCAGAACAGCCAACCATTGGGTGAGCCGGTCAAAGTTTTTTCAAAATGGCGAAAACAAGATGGCCGCCATACAAAATTGAAACATGAATATCTATCGTTGGTTGGTTATTTGGTTAGTTGGTTTGTTGGTTGTTTGGTTAGTTGGTTAGTTTGTTGGTTGGTTAGTTGGTTAGTTGATTAGTTTGATAGTTGGTTATTTTGGTAGTTTGATAGTTTGATAGTTGGTTAGTTGGTTAGTTTGGTAGTTTGATAGTTTGATACTTGGTTAGTTCGTTAGTTTTGTAGTTTGATAGTTGGTTAGTTTGTTAGTTTGGTAGTTTGATAGTTTGTTAGTTGGTTAGATTGTTAGTTGGTTAGTTTGTTGGTTGGTTGGTTGGTTGATTGGTTGGTTGGTTGGTTGGTTGGTTGAATGGTTGGTTGATTGGCTGGTTGGTTATTTGGTTAGTTGGTTTGTTGGTTGGTTGGTTGGTTAGTTGGTTAGTTTGTTAGTTTGTTGGTTGGTTAGTTGGTTAGTTTGATAGTTTGATACTTGGTTAATTGGTTACTTTGGTAGTTTGATAGTTGGTTAGTTTGATAGTTTGATACTTGGTTAGTTGGTTAGTTGGTAGTTTGATAGTTAGTTAGTTTGATAGTTTGATACTTGGTTAGTTGGTTAGTTTGGTAGTTTGATAGTTGGTTAGTTTGTTAGTTGGATGGTTGATTGGTTGGTTAGTTGGTTAGTTTTTTGGTTGGTTGGTTGGTTGGTTGGTTGATTGGTTGGTTGGTTGATTGGCTGGTTGGTTGGTTGATTGGCTGGTTGGTTTGTTGGTTGGTTATTTGGTTAGTTGGTTTGTTGGTTGGTTGGTTGTTTGGTTAGTTGGTTAGTTTGTTGGTTGGTTAGTTGGTTAGTTGATTAGTTTGATAGTTGGTTATTTTGGTAGTTTGATAGTTTGATAGTTGGTTAGTTGGTTAGTTTGGTAGTTTGATAGTTTGATACTTGGTTAGTTCGTTAGTTTTGTAGTTTGATAGTTGGTTAGTTTGTTAGTTTGGTAGTTTGATAGTTTGTTAGTTGGTTAGATTGTTAGTTGGTTAGTTTGTTGGTTGGTTGGTTGGTTGATTGGTTGGTTGGTTGGTTGGTTGGTTGAATGGTTGGTTGATTGGCTGGTTGGTTATTTGGTTAGTTGGTTTGTTGGTTGGTTGGTTGGTTAGTTGGTTAGTTTGTTAGTTTGTTGGTTGGTTAGTTGGTTAGTTTGATAGTTTGATACTTGGTTAATTGGTTACTTTGGTAGTTTGATAGTTGGTTAGTTTGATAGTTTGATACTTGGTTAGTTGGTTAGTTGGTAGTTTGATAGTTAGTTAGTTTGATAGTTTGATACTTGGTTAGTTGGTTAGTTTGGTAGTTTGTTAGTTGGTTAGTTTGTTAGTTGGATGGTTGATTGGTTGGTTAGTTGGTTAGTTTTTTGGTTGGTTGGTTGGTTGGTTGGTTGATTGGTTGGTTGGTTGATTGGCTGGTTGGTTTGTTGGTTGGTTGGTTGGTTAGTTGGTTAGTTGGTTAGTTGATAAGTTGGTTAGTTTGTTAGTTTGGTAGTTTGATAGTTTGTTAGTTGGTTAGATTGTTAGTTGGTTAGTTTGTTGGTTAGTTAGTTTGATAGTTGGTTAGTTTGATAGTTGGTTAGTTTGGTAGTTTGATAGTTTGATAGTTTGATACTTGGTTAGTTGGTTAGTTTGGTAGTTTGATAGTTGGTTAGTTTGGTAGTTTGATAGTTTGATACTTGGTTAGTTTGGTAGTTTGATACTTGGTTAGTTGGTTAGTTTGGTAGTTTGATAGTTGGTTAGTTTGGTAGTTTGATAGTTGGTTAGTTTGGTAGTTTGATAATTTGATACTTGGTTAGTTGGTTAGTTTGGTAGTTTGATAGTTGGTTAGTTGGTTAGTTTGGTAGTTTGATAGTTTGATACTTGGTTAGTTTGTTAGTTGGTTGGTTGATTGGTTGATTGGTTGGTTAGTTGGTTAGTTTGTTGGTTGGTTGGTTGGTTGGTTGGTTGGTTGGTTGGTTAATTGGTTGGTTGGTTGGTTGGTTGGTTAGTTGGTTGGTTGGTTGGTTGGTTAATTGGTTGGTTGGTTAGTTGATTGATTGGTTGGTTAGTTGGTTGGTTGGTTGGTTGGTTGGTTAGTTGGTTAGTTGGTTAGTTTGTTAGTTTGTTAGTTAGTTAGTTGGTTAGTTTGATAGTTGGTTAGTTTAATAGTTTGATAGTTTGATAGTTTGATAGTTGGTTAGTTGGTTATTTGGTTAGTTTGGTAGTTTGATAGTTTGATACTTGGTTAGTTGGTTAGTTCGGTAGTTTGATACTTGTATAGTTGGTTAGTTTGGTAGTTTGATAGTTGGTTAGTTGGTTAGTTTGGCAGTTTGATAGTTTGATACTTGGTTAGTTGGTTAGTTTGGTAGTTTGATACTTAGTTAGTTGGTTAGTTGGGTAGTTTGATAGTTGGTTAATTTGGTAGTTTGATAGTTGGTTGGTTGATTGGTTGGTTGGTTAGTTGGTTAGTTGGTTGGTTGGTTGGTTAGTTGGTTTGTTGGTTGGTTGGTTAGTTGGTTAGTTTGTTGGTTGGTTAGTTGGTTAGTTTGATAGTTGGTTAGTTTGGTAGTTTGATAGTTAGTTAGTTAGTTAGTTTGGTAGTTTGATAGTTGGTTAGTTTGGTAGTTTGATAGTTTGATACTTGGTTTGTTTGATAGTTTGATACTTGGTTAGTTGGTTAGTTTGGTAGTTTGATAGTTTGATACTTGGTTAGTTGGTTAGTTTGGTAGTTTGATACTTGGTTAGTTGGTTAGTTTGGTAGTTTGATAGTTGGTTAGTTGGTTAGTTTGGTAGTTTGACAGTTGGTTAGTTGGTTAGTTTGGTAGTTTGATAGTTTGATAGTTGATTAGTTGGTTAGTTTGGTAGTTTGGTAGTTGGTTAGTTGGTTACTTTGGTAGTTTGATAGTTTGATACTTGGTTAGTTGGTTAGTTTGAAAGTTGGTTAGTTTGATAGTTTGATACTTGGTTAGTTGGTTGGTTTGGTAGTTTGATAGTTGGTTAGTTTGGTAGTTTGATAGTTTGATACTTGGTTAGTTGGTTAGTTTGGTAGTTTGATACTTGGTCAGTTGGTTAGTTTGGTAGTTTGATAGTTGGTTAGTTAGTTAATTTTGGTAGTTTGATAGTTTGATACTTGGTTAGTTGGTAAGTTTGGTAGTTTGATACTTGGTTAGTTGGTTAGTTTGGTAGTTTGATAGTTGGTTAGTTGGTCAGTTTGGTAGTTTGATAATTGGTTAATTGGTTAGTTTGGTAGTTTGATAGTTTGATACTTGGTTAGTTGGTTAGTTTGGTAATTTGATACTTGGTTAGTTGGTTAGTTTGGTAGTTTGATAGTTGGTTAGTTTGATAGTTTGATAGTTGGTTAGTTGGTTAGTTTGGTAGTTTGATAGTTTGATACTTGGTTAGTTCGTTAGTTTTGTAGTTTGATAGTTGGTTAGTTTGTTAGTTTGGTAGTTTGATAGTTTGTTAGTTGGTTAGATTGTTAGTTGGTTAGTTTGTTGGTTGGTTGGTTGGTTGATTGGTTGGTTGGTTGGTTGGTTGGTTGAATGGTTGGTTGATTGGCTGGTTGGTTATTTGGTTAGTTGGTTTGTTGGTTGGTTGGTTGGTTAGCTGGTTAGTTTGTTAGTTTGTTGGTTGGTTAGTTGGTTAGTTTGATAGTTTGATACTTGGTTAATTGGTTACTTTGGTAGTTTGATAGTTGGTTAGTTTGATAGTTTGATACTTGGTTAGTTGGTTAGTTGGTAGTTTGATAGTTAGTTAGTTTGATAGTTTGATACTTGGTTAGTTGGTTAGTTTGGTAGTTTGATAGTTGGTTAGTTTGTTAGTTGGATGGTTGATTGGTTGGTTAGTTGGTTAGTTTTTTGGTTGGTTGGTTGGTTGGTTGGTTGATTGGTTGGTTGGTTGATTGGCTGGTTGGTTTGTTGGTTGGTTGGTTGGTTAGTTGGTTAGTTGGTTAGTTGATTAGTTGGTTAGTTTGTTAGTTTGGTAGTTTGATAGTTTGTTAGTTGGTTAGATTGTTAGTTGGTTAGTTTGTTGGTTAGTTAGTTTGATAGTTGGTTAGTTTGATAGTTGGTTAGTTTGGTAGTTTGATAGTTTGATAGTTTGATACTTGGTTAGTTGGTTAGTTTGGTAGTTTGATAGTTGGTTAGTTTGGTAGTTTGATAGTTTGATACTTGGTTAGTTTGGTAGTTTGATACTTGGTTAGTTGGTTAGTTTGGTAGTTTGATAGTTGGTTAGTTTGGTAGTTTGATAGTTGGTTAGTTTGGTAGTTTGATAATTTGATACTTGGTTAGTTGGTTAGTTTGGTAGTTTGATAGTTGGTTAGTTGGTTAGTTTGGTAGTTTGATAGTTTGATACTTGGTTAGTTTGTTAGTTGGTTGGTTGATTGGTTGATTGGTTGGTTAGTTGGTTAGTTTGTTGGTTGGTTGGTTGGTTGGTTGGTTGGTTGGTTGGTTAATTGGTTGGTTGGTTGGTTGGTTGGTTAGTTGGTTGGTTGGTTGGTTGGTTAATTGGTTGGTTGGTTAGTTGATTGATTGGTTGGTTAGTTGGTTGGTTGGTTGGTTGGTTGGTTAGTTGGTTAGTTGGTTAGTTTGTTAGTTTGTTAGTTAGTTAGTTGGTTAGTTTGATAGTTGGTTAGTTTAATAGTTTGATAGTTTGATAGTTTGATAGTTGGTTAGTTGGTTATTTGGTTAGTTTGGTAGTTTGATAGTTTGATACTTGGTTAGTTGGTTAGTTCGGTAGTTTGATACTTGTATAGTTGGTTAGTTTGGTAGTTTGATAGTTGGTTAGTTGGTTAGTTTGGCAGTTTGATAGTTTGATACTTGGTTAGTTGGTTAGTTTGGTAGTTTGATACTTAGTTAGTTGGTTAGTTGGGTAGTTTGATAGTTGGTTAATTTGGTAGTTTGATAGTTGGTTGGTTGATTGGTTGGTTGGTTAGTTGGTTAGTTGGTTGGTTGGTTGGTTAGTTGGTTTGTTGGTTGGTTGGTTAGTTGGTTAGTTTGTTGGTTGGTTAGTTGGTTAGTTTGATAGTTGGTTAGTTTGGTAGTTTGATAGTTAGTTAGTTAGTTAGTTTGGTAGTTTGATAGTTGGTTAGTTTGGTAGTTTGATAGTTTGATACTTGGTTAGTTGGTTTGTTTGATAGTTTGATACTTGGTTAGTTGGTTAGTTTGGTAGTTTGATAGTAAGTTAGTTAGTTAGTTAGGTAGTTTGATAGTTGGTTAATTTGGTAGTTTGATAGTTTGATACTTGGTTAGTTGGTTTGTTTGGTAGTTTGATACTTGGTTAGTTGGTTAGTTTGGTAGTTTGATAGTTGGTTAGTTGGTTAGTTTGGTAGTTTGACAGTTGGTTAGTTGGTTAGTTTGGTAGTTTGATAGTTGATTAGTTGGTTAGTTTGGTAGTTTGGTAGTTGGTTAGTTGGTTACTTTGGTAGTTTGATGGTTTGATACTTGGTTAGTTGGTTAGTTTGAAAGTTGGTTAGTTTGATAGTTTGATACTTGGTTAGTTGGTTGGTTTGGTAGTTTGATAGTTGGTTAGTTTGGTAGTTTGATAGTTTGATACTTGGTTAGTTGGTTAGTTTGGTAGTTTGATACTTGGTCAGTTGGTTAGTTTGGTAGTTTGATAGTTGGTTAGTTAGTTAATTTTGGTAGTTTGATAGTTTGATACTTGGTTAGTTGGTAAGTTTGGTAGTTTGATACTTGGTTAGTTGGTTAGTTTGGTAGTTTGATAGTTGGTTAGTTGGTTAGTTTGGTAGTTTGATAATTGGTTAATTGGTTAGTTTGGTAGTTTGATAGTTTGATACTTGGTTAGTTGGTTAGTTTGGTAATTTGATACTTGGTTAGTTGGTTAGTTTGGTAGTTTGATAGTTGGTTAGTTTGGTAGTTTGATAGTTGGTTAGTTGGTTAGTTTGGTAGTTTGATAGTTTGGTACTTGGTTAGTTAGTTAGTTTGGTAGTTTGATAGTTTGTTAGTTGGTTAGTTTGTTATTTGGTTGGTTGATTGGTTGGTTGATTGGTTGGTTGGTTGGTTGGTTGGTTGATTAGTTGGTTGGATATTTGGTAAGTTTGTTAGTTGGTTGGTTGATTGGTTGGTTGGTTAGTTGGTTAGTTTGTTGGTTGGTTAGTTGGTTTGTTGGTTGGTTGATTAGTTGGTTGGTCATTTGGTTAGTTGGTTTGTTGGTTGGTTAGTTGGTAAGTTTGTTAGTTTGTTGGTTGGTTAGTTGGTTAGTTTGATAGTTGGTTAGTTTGGTAGTTTGATAGTTTGATAGTTGGTTAGTTGGTTAGGTTGGTAGTTTGATGGTTTGATACTTGGGTTGTTGGTTAGTTTGGTAGTTTGATAGTTTGATAGTTGGTTAGTTTGATAGTTTGATACTTGGTTACTTGGTTAGTTGGTTAGTTTGGTAGTTTGATAGTTGGTTAGTTGGTTAGTTTGGTAGTTTGATAGTGTGTTAGTTTGTTAGTTGGTTAGTTTGTTGGTTGGTTGGTGGGTTGGTTGGTTGGTTGGTTGGTTGGTTGGTTGGTTAATTGGTTGGTTGGTTAGTTGATTGATTGGTTGGTTAGTTGGTTGGTTGGTTGGTTGGTTGGTTAGTTGGTTAGTTGGTTAGTTTGTTAGTTTATTAGTTAGTTAGTTGGTTAGTTTGATAGTTGGTTAGTTTAATAGTTTGATAGTTTGATAGTTTGATAGTTTGATAGTTGGTTAGTTGGTTATTTGGTTAGTTTGGTAGTTTGATAGTTTGATTCTTGGTTAGTTGGTTAGTTCGGTAGTTTGATACTTGTATAGTTGGTTAGTTTGGTAGTTGGTTAGTTGGTTAGTTTGGCAGTTTGATAGTTTGATACTTGGTTAGTTGGTTAGTTTGGTAGTTTGATACTTAGTTAGTTGGTTAGTTGGGTAGTTTGATAGTTGGTTAATTTGGTAGTTTGATAGTTGGTTGGTTGATTGGTTGGTTGGTTAGTTGGTTAGTTGGTTGGTTGGTTGGTTAGTTGGTTTGTTGGTTGGTTGGTTAGTTGGATAGTTTGTTGGTTGGTTAGTTGGTTAGTTTGATAGTTGGTTAGTTTGGTAGTTTGATAGTTAGTTAGTTAGTTAGTTTGGTAGTTTGATAGTTGGTTAGTTTGGTAGTTTGATAGTTTGATACTTGGTTAGTTGGTTTGTTTGATAGTTTGATACTTGGTTAGTTGGTTAGTTTGGTAGTTTGATAGTAAGTTAGTTAGTTAGTTAGGTAGTTTGATAGTTGGTTAATTTGGTAGTTTGATAGTTTGATACTTGGTTAGTTGGTTAGTTTGGTAGTTTGATACTTGGTTAGTTGGTTAGTTTGGTAGTTTGATAGTTGGTTAGTTGGTTAGTTTGGTAGTTTGACAGTTGGTTAGTTGGTTAGTTTGGTAGTTTGATAGTTTGATAGTTGATTAGTTGGTTAGTTTGGTAGTTTGGTAGTTGGTTAGTTGGTTACTTTGGTAGTTTGATAGTTTGATACTTGGTTAGTTGGTTAGTTTGAAAGTTGGTTAGTTTGATAGTTTGATACTTGGTTAGTTGGTTGGTTTGGTAGTTTGATAGTTGGTTAGTTTGGTAGTTTGATAGTTTGATACTTGGTTAGTTGGTTAGTTTGGTAGTTTGATACTTGGTCAGTTGGTTAGTTTGGTAGTTTGATAGTTGGTTAGTTAGTTAATTTTGGTAGTTTGATAGTTTGATACTTGGTTAGTTGGTAAGTTTGGTAGTTTGATACTTGGTTAGTTGGTTAGTTTGGTAGTTTGATAGTTGGTTAGTTGGTTAGTTTGGTAGTTTGATAATTGGTTAATTGGTTAGTTTGGTAGTTTGATAGTTTGATACTTGGTTAGTTGGTTAGTTTGGTAATTTGATACTTGGTTAGTTGGTTAGTTTGGTAGTTTGATAGTTGGTTAGTTTGGTAGTTTGATAGTTGGTTAGTTGGTTAGTTTGGTAGTTTGATAGTTTGGTACTTGGTTAGTTAGTTAGTTTGGTAGTTTGATAGTTTGTTAGTTGGTTAGTTTGTTATTTGGTTGGTTGATTGGTTGGTTGATTGGTTGGTTGGTTGGTTGGTTGGTTGATTAGTTGGTTGGATATTTGGTAAGTTTGTTAGTTGGTTGGTTGATTGGTTGGTTGGTTAGTTGGTTAGTTTGTTGGTTGGTTAGTTGGTTTGTTGGTTGGTTGATTAGTTGGTTGGTCATTTGGTTAGTTGGTTTGTTGGTTGGTTAGTTGGTAAGTTTGTTAGTTTGTTGGTTGGTTAGTTGGTTAGTTTGATAGTTGGTTAGTTTGGTAGTTTGATAGTTTGATAGTTGGTTAGTTGGTTAGGTTGGTAGTTTGATGGTTTGATACTTGGGTTGTTGGTTAGTTTGGTAGTTTGATAGTTTGATAGTTGGTTAGTTTGATAGTTTGATACTTGGTTACTTGGTTAGTTGGTTAGTTTGGTAGTTTGATAGTTGGTTAGTTGGTTAGTTTGGTAGTTTGATAGTGTGTTAGTTTGTTAGTTGGTTAGTTTGTTGGTTGGTTGGTGGGTTGGTTGGTTGGTTGGTTGGTTGGTTGGTTGGTTGGTTGGTTGGTTGATTGGTTGGTTGGTTATTTGGTTAGTTGGTTTGTTGGTTGGTTAGTTTGTTGGTTGGTTAGTTGGTTAGTTTGATAGTTGGTTAGTTTGGTAGTTTGATAGTTTGATAGTTGGTTAGTTAGTTAGTTTGGTAGTTTGATAGTTTGATACTTGGTTAGTTAGTTAGTTTGGTAGTTTGATAGTTTGATACTTGGTTAGTTGGTTAGTTTGGTAGTTTGATAGTTGGATAGTTGGTTAGTTTTGTAGTTTGATAGTTTGATAGTTGGTTAGTTTATAAGTTGATTAGTTGGTTAGTTGCTTAATTTGTTAGTTTGATAATTGGTTAGGTTAAGGATATAAAAAAAAACATGGTGGCAGGGAACCCTCCGCGGGCCCCTCGGGGCCCGCGGCCCCCACCCAAAATACTAGTTATAATATATATAGCTCGATACCCACTCACTGACTCACTGACATGCTGTTTTGAAGAACCTACGAGGGGTGGGGTGGAACTGTATACGTCGTCATATCCAAAATGCCGCCACGACCCCAGGAAAAATACGAAATCGACCTGAATGTGGAAAGTGACCTGACTCAAGTAGCGGTTCTCTGCAACGGCTCGACCTACCGAGTTTGCCCGAAACTAAAGTCGCTCGGAACAGCCAGCCAATGGGTGAGCCGGTCAAAATGTTTTCAAAATGGCGAAAACAAGATGGCCGCCATACAAAATTGAAACGCGATTATCTCGCAAACCAATAGAGATTGATGACAGGTGCTCGACCAAATGTCATTCAGGGTGGGAGGGGTAATCTATCGGGATAAATTTTTTTTCAAGATGGCGGATTCAAAATGGCGGCCATTTTCTTTTTTGCTCTGATTCGATTGAAATTTTGCATCCAGGGCTCTTGAGAGCCACTGAATCAAACGCCGTAATTGGTTTTTCGATTTTGCGATTTTCCAAGATGGCCGCCATACGATGGAAAATCTGGCCCACTGACATGCTGTTTTGAAGAACCCATGAAGGGTGGGGTTTAATTCTCTACAACATCGCATCAGAAATGCCGCCTCGACCACTAAAAAAGTATGGAATTGACCTGAATGTGGAAATTGACCTGACACATGGGTAGTTCTCCGCGACGACTTGACCTACCGCGTTTGCCCGAAACTAAAGTCGCTCAGAACAGCCAGCCAATGGGTATGCCGGTCAAAGTTTTTCAAAATGGCGAAAACAAGATGGCCGCCATACAAAATTGAAAAGCGAATATCTCAGAGGCCAGTCTAGATAGATATAAGGTGCTTGAACTAATGTTGTTCAAATTAGAAAGGGCAATCGAATGAAGCAATTTTTTTTCCAAGATGGCGGATTCAAAATGGCGGCAAAATATATTTTTTGTTTGATTCGATTGAAATTTTGCATCCAGGGCTCTTAAAGGCCACAATATTTAACGCCATAATTATTTTTTCGATTTCTCAATTTTCCAAGATGGCCGCCATACAATGTAATGTCTGACTCACTGACTTACTGTTGTTTTGTAGCAGCCTTTAGAGGTTGGGTTCGACTCTATACACCACCACATCAGAAATGCCGCCACGACCAAAAAAAAATACTAAATTGACCTGAACTTGGAAACTGACCCGACACATGGGGTAGCTCTATGTATCGACTTGACCTACCGAGTTTGCCCGCAACTAAAGTCGCTCAGAACAGCGAACCAATGGGTGAGCCGGTCAAAGTTTTTTCAAAATGGCGAAAACAAGATGGCCGCCATACAAAATTGAAAAGCGAATATCTCAGAGGCCAGTCTAGATAGATACAAGGTGCTTGAACTAATGTTGTTCAAAATAGAAAGGGTAATCTAATGAAGCAAATTTTTTTTTTCCAAGATGGCGGATTCAAAATGGCGGCGAAATTTTTTTTGATTGATTCGATTAAAATTTTGCATCCAGGGCTCTTAAAGGGTACAATATTCAACGCCATAATATTTTTTTCGAATTCTCAATTTTCCAAGATGGCGGCCATACAATGTTATGTCTGACCTTAGAGGTTGGGTTCGACTCTATACACCATCACATCAGAAATGCCGCCACGACCAACAAAAAAATATGAAATCGACCTGAACTTGGACACTGACCCAACACATGGGGTAGCTCTCTGTAACGGCTTGACCTACCGAGTTTGCCCGGAACTAAAGCCGCTCAGAACAGCCAACCAATGAGTGAGCCGGTCAAAGTTGTTTCAACATGGCGAAAACAAGATGGCCGCCATACAAAATTGATTGTTGGTTAGTTTGGTAGTTTGATAAGTTGATAGTTGGTTAGTTTGATTGTTTGATACTTGGTTAGTTGGTTAGTTTGGTAGTTTGATAGTTGGTTAGTTGGTTAGTTTGGTAGTTTGATAGTTTGTTAGTTGGTTAGTTTGTTATTTGGTTAGTTTGTTGGTTGGTTGGTTAGTTGGTTGGTTGGTTGATTGGCTGGTTAGTTATTTGGTTAGTTGGTTTGTTGGTTGGTTGGTTGGTTAGTTTGTTGGTTGGTTAGTTGGTTAGTTTGATACTTGGTTAATTGGTTAGTTTGGTAGTTTGATAGTTTGATAGTTTGATAGTTGGTTAGTTTGATAGTTTGATACTTGGTTAGTTTGGTAGTTTGATAGTTGGTTAGTTGGTTAGTTTGGTAGTTTGATAGTTTGATACTTGGTTAGTTTGTTAGTTGGTTGGTTGATTGGTTGGTTAGTTGGTTAGTTGGTTAGTTTGTTGGTTGGTTGGTTGGTTGGTTGGTTGGTTAATTGGTTGGTTTATTGGTTGGTTGATTAGTTGGTTTGTTGGTTGGTTGGTTGGTTGGTTGGTTAGTTGGTTAGTTGATTAGTTGGATAGTTTGTTAGTTTGTTAGTTTGTTGGTTAGTTAGTTGGTTAAATTGATAGTTGGTTAGTTTGATAGTTTGATAGTTTGATAGTTTGATAGTTGGTTAGTTGGTTAGTTTGGTAGTTTGACAGTTTGATACTTGGTTAGTTGGTTAGTTTGATAGTTGGTTAGTTTGATAGTTTGATACTTGGTTAGTTGGTTAGTTTGGTAGTTTGATAGTTAGTTGGTGGTTGATAGTTTGAAACTTGGTTAGTTTGGTAGTTTGATAGTTTGATAGTTTGTTAGTTTGATAGTTTGATACTTGGTTAGTTGGTTAGTTGGTTGGTTGGTTGATTGGTTGGATAGTTGGTTAGTTGGTTAGTTTGTTGGTTGGTTGGTTGGTTGGTTGGTTGGTTGGTTGTTTGGTTGATTAGTTAATTGGTTAGTTGGTTTGTTGGTTGGTTGGTTGCTTAGTTTGATAGTTTGGTAGTTTGATAGTTTAATAGTTGGTTAGTTGGTTAGTTTGGTAGTTTGATAGTTTGATACTTGGTTAGTTGGTTAGTTTGATAGTTTGATAGTTGGTTAGTTGGTTAGTTTGGTAGTTTGATACTTAGTTAGTTGGTTAATTTGATAGTTTGATAGTTGGTTAGTTTGGTAGTTTGATAGTTTGATACTTGGTTAGTTGGTTAGTTTGGTAGTTTGATAGTTTTATACTTGGTTAGTTGTTTCGTTTGGTAGTTTGATAGTTTGATAGTTGGTTAGTTTGATAGTTTGATACTTGGTTAGTTGGTTAGTTTGGTAGTTTGATAGTTGGTTAGTTGGTTAGTTTGGTAGTTTGATAGTTGGTTAGTTGGTTAGTTTGGTAGTTTGATAGTTTGATACTTGGTTAAATGGTTAGTTTGGTAGTTTGATACTTGGTTAGTTGGTTAGTTTGGTAGTTTGATAGTTGGTTAGTTCGGTAGTTTGATAGTTGGTTATTTGGTTAGTTTGTTAGTTGGTTGGTTGATTGGTTGTTTGATTAGTTGGTTAGTCTGTTGGTTGGTTAGTTGGTTGGTTGGTTGGTTGGTTGATTGGTTCTTTGGTTATTTGGTTAGTTGGTTTGTTGGTTGGTCGGTTGGTTAGTTGGTTAGTTTGTTAGTTTGTTGGTTGTTTAGTTGGTTAGTTGGTTAGTTTGGTAGTTTGATAGTTTGATACTTGGTTAGTTGGTTAGTTGGTCAGTTTGGTAGTTTGATAGTTGGTTAGTTTGGTAGTTTGATAGTTGGTTAGTTGGTTAGTTTAGTAGTTTGATAGTTTGATACTTGGTTAGTTGGTTAGTTTGGTAGTTTGATAGTTGGTTAGTTGGTTAGTTTGGTAGTTTGATAGTTTGATACTTGGTTAGTTGGTTAGTCTGGTAGTTTGATACTTGGTTAGTTGGTTAGTTTGGTAGTTTGATACTTGGTTAGTTGGTTAGTTTGGTAGTTTGATAGTTTGATACTTGGTTAGTTGGTTAGTTTGGTAGTTTGATACTTGGTTAGTTGGTTAGTTTGGTAGTTTGATACTTGGTTAGTTGGTTAGTTTGGTAGTTTGATAGTTGGTTAGTTGGTTAGTTTGGTAGTTTGATAGTTTGATACTTGGTTAGTTGGTTAGTTTGATAGTTTGATACTTGGTTAGTTGGTTAGTTTGGTAGTTTGATAGTTGGTTAACTTGGTAGTTTGATAGTTTGATACTTGGTTAGTTTGTTAGTTGGTTGGTTGATTGGTTGGTTAGTTGGTTAGTTTGTTGGTTGGTTGGTTGGTTGGTTGGTTGGTTGATTGGTTGGTTGGTTAGTTGGTTTGTTGGTTGGTTGGTTGGTTAGTTGGTTAGTTGATTAGTTGGTTAGTTTGTTAGTTTGTTAGTTTGTTGATTAGTTAGTTGGTTAGTTTGATAGTTGGTTAGTTTGGTAGTTTGATAGTTTGATAGTTGGTTGGTTGGTTAGTTTGGTAGTTTGATAGTTTGAGACTTGGTTAGTTGGTTAGTTTGATAGTTGGTTAGTTTGATAGCTTGATACTTGGTTAGTTGGTTAGTTTGGTAGTTTGATACTTAGTTAGTTGGTTAATTTGATAGTTTGATAGTTGGTTAGTTTGGTAGTTTGATAGTTTGATACTTGGTTAGTTGGTTAGTTTGGTAGTTTGATACTTGGTTAGTTGGTTAGTTTGGTAGTTTGATAGTTGGTTAGTTGGTTAGTTTGGTAGTTTGATAGTTGGTTAGTTGGTTAGTTTGGTAGTTTGATAGTTTTATACTTGGTTAGTTGTTTCGTTTGGTAGTTTGATAGTTTGATAGTTGGTTAGTTTGATAGTTTGATACTTGGTTAGTTGGTTAGTTTGGTAGTTTGATAGTTGGTTAGTTGGTTAGTTTGGTAGTTTGATAGTTGGTTAGTTGGTTAGTTTGGTAGTTTGATAGTTTGATACTTGGTTAAATGGTTAGTTTGGTAGTTTGATACTTGGTTAGTTGGTTAGTTTGGTAGTTTGATAGTTGGTTAGTTCGGTAGTTTGATAGTTGGTTATTTGGTTAGTTTGTTAGTTGGTTGGTTGATTGGTTGTTTGATTAGTTGGTTAGTTTGTTGGTTGGTTAGTTGGTTGGTTGGTTGGTTGGTTGATTGGTTCTTTGGTTATTTGGTTAGTTGGTTTGTTGGTTGGTCGGTTGGTTAGTTGGTTAGTTTGTTAGTTTGTTGGTTGTTTAGTTGGTTAGTTGGTTAGTTTGATAGTTTGATAGTTTGATACTTGGTTAGTTGGTTAGTTGGTCAGTTTGGTAGTTTGATAGTTGGTTAGTTGGTTAGTTTGGTAGTTTGATAGTTGGTTAGTTGGTTAGTTTAGTAGTTTGATAGTTTTATACTTGGTTAGTTGTTTCGTTTGGTAGTTTGATAGTTTGATAGTTGGTTAGTTTGATAGTTTGATACTTGGTTAGTTGGTTAGTTTGGTAGTTTGATAGTTGGTTAGTTGGTTAGTTTGTTGGTTGGTTGGTTGGTTGGTTGGTTGGTTAATTGGTTGGTTTATTGGTTGGTTGATTAGTTGGTTTGTTGGTTGGTTGGTTGGTTGGTTGGTTAGTTGGTTAGTTGATTAGTTGGATAGTTTGTTAGTTTGTTAGTTTGTTGGTTAGTTAGTTGGTTAAATTGATAGTTGGTTAGTTTGATAGTTTGATAGTTTGATAGTTTGATAGTTGGTTAGTTGGTTAGTTTGGTAGTTTGACAGTTTGATACTTGGTTAGTTGGTTAGTTTGATAGTTGGTTAGTTTGATAGTTTGATACTTGGTTAGTTGGTTAGTTTGGTAGTTTGATAGTTAGTTGGTGGTTGATAGTTTGAAACTTGGTTAGTTTGGTAGTTTGATAGTTTGATAGTTTGTTAGTTTGATAGTTTGATACTTGGTTAGTTGGTTAGTTGGTTGGTTGGTTGATTGGTTGGATAGTTGGTTAGTTGGTTAGTTTGTTGGTTGGTTGGTTGGTTGGTTGGTTGGTTGGTTGTTTGGTTGATTAGTTAATTGGTTAGTTGGTTTGTTGGTTGGTTGGTTGCTTAGTTTGATAGTTTGGTAGTTTGATAGTTTAATAGTTGGTTAGTTGGTTAGTTTGGTAGTTTGATAGTTTGATACTTGGTTAGTTGGTTAGTTTGATAGTTTGATAGTTGGTTAGTTGGTTAGTTTGGTAGTTTGATACTTAGTTAGTTGGTTAATTTGATAGTTTGATAGTTGGTTAGTTTGGTAGTTTGATAGTTTGATACTTGGTTAGTTGGTTAGTTTGGTAGTTTGATAGTTTTATACTTGGTTAGTTGTTTCGTTTGGTAGTTTGATAGTTTGATAGTTGGTTAGTTTGATAGTTTGATACTTGGTTAGTTGGTTAGTTTGGTAGTTTGATAGTTGGTTAGTTGGTTAGTTTGGTAGTTTGATAGTTGGTTAGTTGGTTAGTTGGTTAGTTGGTTAGTTTGATAGTTTGATAGTTGGTTAGTTGGTTAGTTTGGTAGTTTGATACTTAGTTAGTTGGTTAATTTGATAGTTTGATAGTTGGTTAGTTTGGCAGTTTGATAGTTTGATACTTGGTTAGTTGGTTAGTTTGGTAGTTTGATAGTTTTATACTTGGTTAGTTGTTTCGTTTGGTAGTTTGATAGTTTGATAGTTGGTTAGTTTGATAGTTTGATACTTGGTTAGTTGGTTAGTTTGGTAGTTTGATAGTTGGTTAGTTGGTTAGTTTGGTAGTTTGATAGTTGGTTAGTTGGTTAGTTTGGTAGTTTGATAGTTTGATACTTGGTTAAATGGTTAGTTTGGTAGTTTGATACTTGGTTAGTTGGTTAGTTTGGTAGTTTGATAGTTGGTTAGTTCGGTAGTTTGATAGTTGGTTATTTGGTTAGTTTGTTAGTTGGTTGGTTGATTGGTTGTTTGATTAGTTGGTTAGTCTGTTGGTTGGTTAGTTGGTTGGTTGGTTGGTTGGTTGATTGGTTCTTTGGTTATTTGGTTAGTTGGTTTGTTGGTTGGTCGGTTGGTTAGTTGGTTAGTTTGTTAGTTTGTTGGTTGTTTAGTTGGTTAGTTGGTTAGTTTGGTAGTTTGATAGTTTGATACTTGGTTAGTTGGTTAGTTGGTCAGTTTGGTAGTTTGATAGTTGGTTAGTTTGGTAGTTTGATAGTTGGTTAGTTGGTTAGTTTAGTAGTTTGATAGTTTGATACTTGGTTAGTTGGTTAGTTTGGTAGTTTGATAGTTGGTTAGTTGGTTAGTTTGGTAGTTTGATAGTTTGATACTTGGTTAGTTGGTTAGTTTGGTAGTTTGATACTTGGTTAGTTGGTTAGTTTGGTAGTTTGATACTTGGTTAGTTGGTTAGTTTGGTAGTTTGATAGTTTGATACTTGGTTAGTTGGTTAGTTTGGTAGTTTGATACTTGGTTAGTTGGTTAGTTTGGTAGTTTGATACTTGGTTAGTTGGTTAGTTTGGTAGTTTGATAGTTGGTTAGTTGGTTAGTTTGGTAGTTTGATAGTTTGATACTTGGTTAGTTGGTTAGTTTGATAGTTTGATACTTGGTTAGTTGGTTAGTTTGGTAGTTTGATAGTTGGTTAACTTGGTAGTTTGATAGTTTGATACTTGGTTAGTTTGTTAGTTGGTTGGTTGATTGGTTGGTTAGTTGGTTAGTTTGTTGGTTGGTTGGTTGGTTGGTTGGTTGGTTGATTGGTTGGTTGGTTAGTTGGTTTGTTGGTTGGTTGGTTGGTTAGTTGGTTAGTTGATTAGTTGGTTAGTTTGTTAGTTTGTTAGTTTGTTGATTAGTTAGTTGGTTAGTTTGATAGTTGGTTAGTTTGGTAGTTTGATAGTTTGATAGTTGGTTGGTTGGTTAGTTTGGTAGTTTGATAGTTTGAGACTTGGTTAGTTGGTTAGTTTGATAGTTGGTTAGTTTGATAGCTTGATACTTGGTTAGTTGGTTAGTTTGGTAGTTTGATACTTAGTTAGTTGGTTAATTTGATAGTTTGATAGTTGGTTAGTTTGGTAGTTTGATAGTTTGATACTTGGTTAGTTGGTTAGTTTGGTAGTTTGATACTTGGTTAGTTGGTTAGTTTGGTAGTTTGATAGTTGGTTAGTTGGTTAGTTTGGTAGTTTGATAGTTGGTTAGTTGGTTAGTTTGGTAGTTTGATAGTTTTATACTTGGTTAGTTGTTTCGTTTGGTAGTTTGATAGTTTGATAGTTGGTTAGTTTGATAGTTTGATACTTGGTTAGTTGGTTAGTTTGGTAGTTTGATAGTTGGTTAGTTGGTTAGTTTGGTAGTTTGATAGTTGGTTAGTTGGTTAGTTTGGTAGTTTGATAGTTTGATACTTGGTTAAATGGTTAGTTTGGTAGTTTGATACTTGGTTAGTTGGTTAGTTTGGTAGTTTGATAGTTGGTTAGTTCGGTAGTTTGATAGTTGGTTATTTGGTTAGTTTGTTAGTTGGTTGGTTGATTGGTTGTTTGATTAGTTGGTTAGTTTGTTGGTTGGTTAGTTGGTTGGTTGGTTGGTTGGTTGATTGGTTCTTTGGTTATTTGGTTAGTTGGTTTGTTGGTTGGTCGGTTGGTTAGTTGGTTAGTTTGTTAGTTTGTTGGTTGTTTAGTTGGTTAGTTGGTTAGTTTGATAGTTTGATAGTTTGATACTTGGTTAGTTGGTTAGTTGGTCAGTTTGGTAGTTTGATAGTTGGTTAGTTGGTTAGTTTGGTAGTTTGATAGTTGGTTAGTTGGTTAGTTTAGTAGTTTGATAGTTTTATACTTGGTTAGTTGTTTCGTTTGGTAGTTTGATAGTTTGATAGTTGGTTAGTTTGATAGTTTGATACTTGGTTAGTTGGTTAGTTTGGTAGTTTGATAGTTGGTTAGTTGGTTAGTTTGGTAGTTTGATAGTTGGTTAGTTGGTTAGTTTGGTAGTTTGATAGTTTGATACTTTGTTAAATGGTTAGTTTGGTAGTTTGATACTTGGTTAGTTGGTTAGTTTGGTAGTTTGATACTTGGTTAGTTGGTTAGTTCGGTAGTTTGATAGTTGGTTATTTGGTTAGTTTGTTAGTTGGTTGGTTGATTGGTTGTTTGATTAGTTGGTTAGTTTGTTGGTTGGTTAGTTGGTTGGTTGGTTGGTTGGTTGGTTGATTGGTTCTTTGGTTATTTGGTTAGTTGGTTTGTTGGTTGGTCGGTTGGTTAGTTGGTTAGTTTGTTAGTTTGTTGGTTGTTTAGTTGGTTAGTTGGTTAGTTTGGTAGTTTGATAGTTTGATACTTGGTTAGTTGGTTAGTTGGTCAGTTTGGTAGTTTGATAGTTGGTTAGTTGGTTAATTTGATAGTTTGATAGTTGGTTAGTTTGGTAGTTTGATAGTTTGATACTTGGTTAGTTGGTTAGTTTGGTAGTTTGATAGTTGGTTAGTTGGTTAGTTTGGTAGTTTGATAGTTGGTTAGTTGGTTAGTTTGGTAGTTTGATAGTTTTATACTTGGTTAGTTGTTTCGTTTGGTAGTTTGATAGTTTGATAGTTGGTTAGTTTGATAGTTTGATACTTGGTTAGTTGGTTAGTTTGGTAGTTTGATAGTTGGTTAGTTGGTTAGTTTGGTAGTTTAATAGTTGGTTAGTTGGTTAGTTTGGTAGTTTGATAGTTTGATACTTGGTTAAATGGTTAGTTTGGTAGTTTGATACTTGGTTAGTTGGTTAGTTTGGTAGTTTGATAGTTGGTTAGTTCGGTAGTTTGATAGTTGGTTATTTGGTTAGTTTGTTAGTTGGTTGGTTGATTGGTTGTTTGATTAGTTGGTTAGTTTGTTGGTTGGTTAGTTGGTTGGTTGATTGGTTGGTTGATTGGTTCTTTGGTTATTTGGTTAGTTGGTTTGTTGGTTGGTCGGTTGGTTAGTTGGTTAGTTTGTTAGTTTGTTGGTTGTTTAGTTGGTTAGTTGGTTAGTTTGGTAGTTTGATAGTTTGATACTTGGTCAGTTGGTTAGTTGGTCAGTTTGGTAGTTTGATAGTTGGTTAGTTGGTTAGTTTGGTAGTTTGATAGTTGGTTAGTTGGTTAGTTTAGTAGTTTGATAGTTTGATACTTGGTTAGTTGGTTAGTTTGGTAGTTTGATAGTTGGTTAGTTGGTTAGTTGGTTAGTTTGGTAGTTTGATAGTTTGATACTTGGTTAGTTGGTTAGTTTGGTAGTTTGATACTTGGTTAGTTGGTTAGTTTGGTAGTTTGATACTTGGTTAGTTGGTTAGTTTGGTAGTTTGATAGTTGGTTAGTTGGTTAGTTTGGTAGTTTGATAGTTTGATACTTGGTTAGTTGGTTAGTTTGGTAGTTTGATACTTGGTTAGTTGGTTAGTTTGATAGTTTGATACTTGGTTAGTTGGTTAGTTTGGTAGTTTGATACTTGGTTGGTTGGTTAGTTGGTTAGTTTGTTGGTTGGTTGGTTGGTTGGTTGGTTGGTTGGTTGGTTGGTTATTTGATTAGTTTGTTGGTTGGATGATTGGTTGGTTGGTTGGTTGGTTGGTTGGTTGGCTGGTTGATTGGTTAGTTGGTTGGTTGGTTGGTTAGTTGGTTAGTTTGATACTTTGTTAATTGGTTAGTTTGGTAGTTTGATAGTTTGATAGTTGGTTAGTTTGATACTTGGTTAGTTGGTTAGTTTGGTAGTTTGATAGTTAGTTAGTTGGTTAGTTTGGTAGTTTGATAGTTTGATACTTGGTTAGTTTGGTAGTTCGATAGTTTGATACTTGGTTAGTTTGTTAGTTTGATACTTGGTTAGTTGGTTAGTTTGGTAGTTTGATAGTTGGTTAGTGGGTTAGTTTGGTAGTTTGATAGTTTGATACTTGGTTAGTTTGGTAGTTTGATACTTGGGTAGTTGGTTAGTTTGGTAGTTTGATACTTGGTTAGTTGGTTAGTTTAGTAGTTTGATAGTTTGATACTTGGTTAGTTGGTTAGTTTGGTAGTTTGATACTTGGTTGGTTGGTTAGTTGGTTAGTTTGTTGGTTGGTTGGTTGGTTGGTTGGTTGGTTGGTTGGTTTATTGGTTGGTTGGTTGATTGGTTGGTTTGTTATTTGGTTAGTTTGTTAGTTGGTTAGTTTGTTGGTTGGTTGATTGGTTGGTTGGTTGGTTGGTTGGTTGGTTGGCTGGTTGGTTATTTGGTTAGTTGGTTTGTTGGTTGGTTGGTTGGTTAGTTGGTTAGTTTGATACTTGGTTAATTGGTTAGTTTGGTAGTTTGATAGTTTGATAGTTGGTTAGTTGGTTAGTTTGGTAGTTTAATAGTTTGATAGTTGGTTAGTTTGGTAGTTTGATAGTTTGATACTTTGTTGGTTTGAGAGTTCGATAGTTGGTTAGTTGGTTAGTTTGGTAGTTTGATAGTTGGTTAGTTGGTTAGTTTGGTAGTTTGATAGTTTGATACTTGGTTAGTTGGTTAGTTTGGTAGTTTGATACTTGGTTAGTTGGTTAGTTTGGTAGTTTGATAGTTGGTTATTTGGTTAGTTTGGTAGTTTGATAGTTTGTTAGTTGATTAGTTTGTTAGTTGGTTGGTTGATTGGTTGGTTGGTTAGTTGGTTAGTTTGTTGGTTGGTTGGTTGGTTGGTTGGTTGGTTGGTTGGTTGGTTATTTGGTTAGTTGGTTTGTTGTTTGGTTACTTGGTTAGTTTGTTAGTTTGTTAAATTGTTGGTTGGTTAGTTGGTTAGTTTGATAGTTGGTTAGTTTGTTAGTTTGATAGTTTGATAGTTGGTTAGTTGGTTAGTTTGGTAGTTTAATAGTTTGATACTTGGTTAGTTTGGTAGTTTTAAAGTTTGACAGTTGGTTGGTTTGTTTGTTGGTTAGTTGGTTGGTTGGTTAGTTTGTTTGTTGGTTAGTTGGACAGTTGGTTAGTTGCTTAGTTTGTTAGTTTGATAATTGGTTAGGATATTAAAAAAAACATGGTGGCAGAGAACCCTCCGCGGGCCCCTCGGGGCCCGCGGCCCCCACCCAAAATACTAGTTACTATATATATAGCTCGATACCCACTGACTGACTGACTCACTGACATGCTGTTTTGAAGAACCCAGGAGGGGTGGGGTGGAACTGTATACGTCGTCGTATCCAAAATGCCGCCCCGACCCCAGGAAAAATACGAAATCGACCTGAACGTGGAAACTAACCTGACTCTGGTAGCGGCTCTCTGCAACGGCTCGACCTACCGAGTTTGCCCGAAACTAAAGTCGCTCAGAACAGCCAGCCAATGGGTGAGCCGGTCAAAATGTTTTCAAAATGGCAAAAACAAGATGGCCGCCATACAAAATTGAAACGCGATTATCTCGCAAACCAATCGAGATTGATGACAGGTGCTCGACCAAATGTCATTCAGGGTGGGAGGGGTAATCTATCGGGATATTTTTTTTTCCAAGATGGCGGATTCAAAATGGCGGCCATTTTCTTTTTTGCTCTGATTCGATTGAAATTTTGCATCCAGGGCTCTTGAGGGCCACTGAATCAAACGCCGTAATTGGTTTTTCGACTTTTCAATTTTCCAAGATGGCCGCCATACGATGGAAAATCTGGCTCACTGACATGCTGTTTTGAAGAACCCATGAAGGGTGGGGTACAACTTTCTACAACATCGCATCAGAAATGCCGCCTCGACCACTAAAAAAGTATGAAATTGACCTGAATGTGGAAATTGACCTGACACATGGGTAGTTCTCCGCGACGACTTGACCTACCGAGTTTGCCCGGAACTAAAGTCGCTCAGAACAGCCAGCCAATGGGTAAGCCGGTCAAAATTTTTCAAAATGGCAAAAACAAGATGGCCGCCATACAAAATTGAAAAGCGAATATCTCAGAGGCCAGTCTAGATAGATATAAGGTGCTTGCACTAATGTTGTTCAAAATAGAAAGGGTAATCTAATGAAGCAATTTTTTTTTCCAAGATGGCGGATTCAAAATGGCGGCGAAATTTTTTCTTGTTTGATTCGATTGAAATTTGGCAATCAGGGCTCTTGAAGGCCACAGTATTCAACGCCATAATTAATTTTTTAATTTCTCAATTTTCCAAGATGGCCGCCATACAATGTTATGTCTTACTCACTGATTCACTGTTGTTTTATAGCAACCTTTAGAAGTTGGGTTCGATTCTATACACCATCGCATTAAAAATGCCGCCACGATCAACAAAAAAATATGAAACCGACCTGAACTTGGAAACTGACCCGACACATGGGGTAGCTCTCTGTAACGACTTGACCTACCGAGTTTGCCCGGAACTAAAGTCGCTCAGAACAGCCAACCAATGGGTGAGCCGGTCAAAGTTTTTTCAAAATGGCGAAAACGAGATGGCCGCCATACAAAATTGATTGAATCACTTTTTTTTTTAATTCGAGCATGCTGAAATTTCTCTTCCGGGGCCCTTAAAGGCGACCAAATGCTACGTTGTTATTCGTTTTCGCCATTTTCCAGAATATCCGCTTTACAATGTTGTTCTATAGCAGCCTTTAGAGGTAGGGTTCGACTCTATATCGACACTATAAACAAACGCATCAGAAATTATACCACATGTATCAAAAAAATCATAACAGACCTGAACATGAAAAATGACTCGACACAGGGAGCGGCGCTTCGTAACGACATCACCTGTCGAGTTTGTCTGGAACTAAAGTCGTTCAGGACAGCCGGCCGAAAGATGAGCTGATGAAATTTTTTAAATGTTATTAAATTGATTGGATTGCGGATTTCTTTTATTCCGGTTTTGGTTTAACGTAAGTTTCAGTTCTCAAAATTCTTAAAAAAATTGATAATATGTTTCAACGACAGTACATTTGATACAGTTACTTAGATAACATTTTCAATGATTACACGGAATTGACGCGGGGTCGGGGCACCACGAATAGAGTTGGTTAGGTTTAGGTTTTTTTTTTTTATGACCGCCCAGAACAGGCAACGTTTTTACGATAAAACGTTTTGTAAGTTCGTTCGTTAGTTGATTAGTTGGTTTGTTGGTTAGCTTGATAGTTTGTTAGTTTGATAGTTTGATAGATTGTTAGTTGGTGAGTTGGTTAGTTTGTTTGTTGGTTGGTTGGTTGGTTGGTTGGTTGGTTGGTTGGTTGGTTGGTTAGTTGGTTTGTTAGTTAGTTGGATAGTTGGTTAGTTATTTAGTTTGTTGGTTGGTTAGTTAATTGGTTGGTTGGTTGATTGGTTGGTTGGTTATTTGGTTAGTTGGTTTGTTGGTTGGTTGGCTGGTTAGTTGGTTAGTTGGTTAGTTGGTTAGTTTGTTAGTTTATTAGTTTGTTGGTTAGTTAGTTGGTTAGTTTGATAGTTGGTTAGTTTGGTAGTTTGATAGTTTGATAATTGGTCAGTTTGTTAGTTGTTTGGTTGATTGGTTAGTTGGTTGGTTAGTTGGTTAGTTTGTTGGTTGATTGGTTGGTTTGTTGGTTGGTTAGTTGATTGGTTGGTTAGTTAGTTGGTTAGTTTGTTAGTTGGTTGGTTGATTGGTTAGTTTGATAGTTTGATAGTTGATTAGTTGGTTAGTTTGGTAGTTTGATAGTCAGTTAGTCGGTTAGTTTGGTAGTTTGATAGTTGGTTAGTTTGGTAGTTTGATAGTTTGATACTTAGTTAGTTGGTTAGTTTGGTAGTTTGACAGTTGGTTAGTTGGTAAGTTTGGTAGTTTGATAGTTGGTTAGTTGGTTAGTTTGGTAGTTTGATACTTGGTTAGTTGGTTTGTTTGGTAGTTTGATAGTTGGTTAGTTGGTTAGTTTGGTAGTTCGATAGTTGGTTAGTTGATTAGTTTGGTAGTTTGATAGTTTGATACTTGGTTAGTTGGTTAGTTTGGTAGTTTGATACTTGGTTAGTTGGTTAGTTTGGTAGTTTGATAGTTGGTTAGTTATTTAGTTTGGTAGTTTGATAGTTTGATACTTGGTTAGTTGGTTAGTTTGGTAGTTTGATACTTGGTAAGTTGGTTAGTTCCGTAGTTTGATAGTTGGTTAGTTGGTTAGTTTGGTAGTTTGATAGTTTGTTAGTTGGTTAGTTTGGTAGTTTGATAGTTTGATACTTGGTTAGTTGGTTAGTTTGATAGTTTGATACTTGGTTAGTTGGTTAGTTTGGTAGTTTGATAGTTGGTTAGTTGGTAAGTTTGGTAGTTTAATAGTTTGTTAGTTAATTAGTTTGGTAGTTTGATAGTTTGATACTTGGTTAGTTGGTTAGTTTGGTAGTTTGATACTTGGTTAGTTGGTTAGTTTGGTAGTTTAATAGTTGGTTAGTTTGGTAGTTTGATAGTTGGTTAGTTATTTAGTTTGGTAGTTTGATGGTTTGATACTTGGGTTGTTGGTTAGTTTGGTAGTTTGATAGTTTGATAGTTGGTTAGTTTGATAGTTTGATACTTGGTTACTTGGTTAGTTGGTTAGTTTGGTAGTTTGATAGTTGGTTAGTTGGTTAGTTTGGTAGTTTGATAGTGTGTTAGTTTGTTAGTTGGTTAGTTTGTTGGTTGGTTGGTGGGTTGGTTGGTTGGTTGGTTGGTTGGTTGGTTGGTTAATTGGTTGGTTGGTTAGTTGATTGATTGGTTGGTTAGTTGGTTGGTTGGTTGGTTGGTTGGTTAGTTGGTTAGTTGGTTAGTTTGTTAGTTTATTAGTTAGTTAGTTGGTTAGTTTGATAGTTGGTTAGTTTAATAGTTTGATAGTTTGATAGTTTGATAGTTTGATAGTTGGTTAGTTGGTTATTTGGTTAGTTTGGTAGTTTGATAGTTTGATACTTGGTTAGTTGGTTAGTTCGGTAGTTTGATACTTGTATAGTTGGTTAGTTTGGTAGTTGGTTAGTTGGTTAGTTTGGCAGTTTGATAGTTTGATACTTGGTTAGTTGGTTAGTTTGGTAGTTTGATACTTAGTTAGTTGGTTAGTTGGGTAGTTTGATAGTTGGTTAATTTGGTAGTTTGATAGTTGGTTGGTTGATTGGTTGGTTGGTTAGTTGGTTAGTTGGTTGGTTGGTTGGTTAGTTGGTTTGTTGGTTGGTTGGTTAGTTGGATAGTTTGTTGGTTGGTTAGTTGGTTAGTTTGATAGTTGGTTAGTTTGGTAGTTTGATAGTTAGTTAGTTAGTTAGTTTGGTAGTTTGATAGTTGGTTAGTTTGGTAGTTTGATAGTTTGATACTTGGTTAGTTGGTTTGTTTGATAGTTTGATACTTGGTTAGTTGGTTAGTTTGGTAGTTTGATAGTAAGTTAGTTAGTTAGTTAGGTAGTTTGATAGTTGGTTAATTTGGTAGTTTGATAGTTTGATACTTGGTTAGTTGGTTAGTTTGGTAGTTTGATACTTGGTTAGTTGGTTAGTTTGGTAGTTTGATAGTTGGTTAGTTGGTTAGTTTGGTAGTTTGACAGTTGGTTAGTTGGTTAGTTTGGTAGTTTGATAGTTTGATAGTTGATTAGTTGGTTAGTTTGGTAGTTTGGTAGTTGGTTAGTTGGTTACTTTGGTAGTTTGATAGTTTGATACTTGGTTAGTTGGTTAGTTTGAAAGTTGGTTAGTTTGATAGTTTGATACTTGGTTAGTTGGTTGGTTTGGTAGTTTGATAGTTGGTTAGTTTGGTAGTTTGATAGTTTGATACTTGGTTAGTTGGTTAGTTTGGTAGTTTGATACTTGGTCAGTTGGTTAGTTTGGTAGTTTGATAGTTGGTTAGTTAGTTAATTTTGGTAGTTTGATAGTTTGATACTTGGTTAGTTGGTAAGTTTGGTAGTTTGATACTTGGTTAGTTGGTTAGTTTGGTAGTTTGATAGTTGGTTAGTTGGTTAGTTTGGTAGTTTGATAATTGGTTAATTGGTTAGTTTGGTAGTTTGATAGTTTGATACTTGGTTAGTTGGTTAGTTTGGTAATTTGATACTTGGTTAGTTGGTTAGTTTGGTAGTTTGATAGTTGGTTAGTTTGGTAGTTTGATAGTTGGTTAGTTGGTTAGTTTGGTAGTTTGATAGTTTGGTACTTGGTTAGTTAGTTAGTTTGGTAGTTTGATAGTTTGTTAGTTGGTTAGTTTGTTATTTGGTTGGTTGATTGGTTGGTTGATTGGTTGGTTGGTTGGTTGGTTGGTTGATTAGTTGGTTGGATATTTGGTAAGTTTGTTAGTTGGTTGGTTGATTGGTTGGTTGGTTAGTTGGTTAGTTTGTTGGTTGGTTAGTTGGTTTGTTGGTTGGTTGATTAGTTGGTTGGTCATTTGGTTAGTTGGTTTGTTGGTTGGTTAGTTGGTAAGTTTGTTAGTTTGTTGGTTGGTTAGTTGGTTAGTTTGATAGTTGGTTAGTTTGGTAGTTTGATAGTTTGATAGTTGGTTAGTTGGTTAGGTTGGTAGTTTGATGGTTTGATACTTGGGTTGTTGGTTAGTTTGGTAGTTTGATAGTTTGATAGTTGGTTAGTTTGATAGTTTGATACTTGGTTACTTGGTTAGTTGGTTAGTTTGGTAGTTTGATAGTTGGTTAGTTGGTTAGTTTGGTAGTTTGATAGTGTGTTAGTTTGTTAGTTGGTTAGTTTGTTGGTTGGTTGGTGGGTTGGTTGGTTGGTTGGTTGGTTGGTTGGTTGGTTGGTTGGTTGGTTGATTGGTTGGTTGGTTATTTGGTTAGTTGGTTTGTTGGTTGGTTAGTTTGTTGGTTGGTTAGTTGGTTAGTTTGATAGTTGGTTAGTTTGGTAGTTTGATAGTTTGATAGTTGGTTAGTTAGTTAGTTTGGTAGTTTGATAGTTTGATACTTGGTTAGTTAGTTAGTTTGGTAGTTTGATAGTTTGATACTTGGTTAGTTGGTTAGTTTGGTAGTTTGATAGTTGGATAGTTGGTTAGTTTTGTAGTTTGATAGTTTGATAGTTGGTTAGTTTATAAGTTGATTAGTTGGTTAGTTGCTTAATTTGTTAGTTTGATAATTGGTTAGGTTAAGGATATAAAAAAAAACATGGTGGCAGGGAACCCTCCGCGGGCCCCTCGGGGCCCGCGGCCCCCACCCAAAATACTAGTTACTATATATATAGCTCGATACCCACTGACTGACTGACTCACTGACATGCTGTTTTGAAGAACCCAGGAGGGGTGGGGTGGAACTGTATACGTCGTCGTATCCAAAATGCCGCCCCGACCCCAGGAAAAATACGAAATCGACCTGAACGTGGAAACTAACCTGACTCTGGTAGCGGCTCTCTGCAACGGCTCGACCTACCGAGTTTGCCCGAAACTAAAGTCGCTCAGAACAGCCAGCCAATGGGTGAGCCGGTCAAAATGTTTTCAAAATGGCAAAAACAAGATGGCCGCCATACAAAATTGAAACGCGATTATCTCGCAAACCAATCGAGATTGATGACAGGTGCTCGACCAAATGTCATTCAGGGTGGGAGGGGTAATCTATCGGGATATTTTTTTTTCCAAGATGGCGGATTCAAAATGGCGGCCATTTTCTTTTTTGCTCTGATTCGATTGAAATTTTGCATCCAGGGCTCTTGAGGGCCACTGAATCAAACGCCGTAATTGGTTTTTCGACTTTTCAATTTTCCAAGATGGCCGCCATACGATGGAAAATCTGGCTCACTGACATGCTGTTTTGAAGAACCCATGAAGGGTGGGGTACAACTTTCTACAACATCGCATCAGAAATGCCGCCTCGACCACTAAAAAAGTATGAAATTGACCTGAATGTGGAAATTGACCTGACACATGGGTAGTTCTCCGCGACGACTTGACCTACCGAGTTTGCCCGGAACTAAAGTCGCTCAGAACAGCCAGCCAATGGGTAAGCCGGTCAAAATTTTTCAAAATGGCAAAAACAAGATGGCCGCCATACAAAATTGAAAAGCGAATATCTCAGAGGCCAGTCTAGATAGATATAAGGTGCTTGCACTAATGTTGTTCAAAATAGAAAGGGTAATCTAATGAAGCAATTTTTTTTTCCAAGATGGCGGATTCAAAATGGCGGCGAAATTTTTTCTTGTTTGATTCGATTGAAATTTGGCAATCAGGGCTCTTGAAGGCCACAGTATTCAACGCCATAATTAATTTTTTAATTTCTCAATTTTCCAAGATGGCCGCCATACAATGTTATGTCTTACTCACTGATTCACTGTTGTTTTATAGCAACCTTTAGAAGTTGGGTTCGATTCTATACACCATCGCATTAAAAATGCCGCCACGATCAACAAAAAAATATGAAACCGACCTGAACTTGGAAACTGACCCGACACATGGGGTAGCTCTCTGTAACGACTTGACCTACCGAGTTTGCCCGGAACTAAAGTCGCTCAGAACAGCCAACCAATGGGTGAGCCGGTCAAAGTTTTTTCAAAATGGCGAAAACGAGATGGCCGCCATACAAAATTGATTGAATCACTTTTTTTTTTAATTCGAGCATGCTGAAATTTCTCTTCCGGGGCCCTTAAAGGCGACCAAATGCTACGTTGTTATTCGTTTTCGCCATTTTCCAGAATATCCGCTTTACAATGTTGTTCTATAGCAGCCTTTAGAGGTAGGGTTCGACTCTATATCGACACTATAAACAAACGCATCAGAAATTATACCACATGTATCAAAAAAATCATAACAGACCTGAACATGAAAAATGACTCGACACAGGGAGCGGCGCTTCGTAACGACATCACCTGTCGAGTTTGTCTGGAACTAAAGTCGTTCAGGACAGCCGGCCGAAAGATGAGCTGATG